>JAOTQR010000002.1:20719651-20730780 GCA_025774065.1 Solanum ossicruentum | reverse complement strand
TACAAAAAAAATTAATTAATTTACAATAAAATATAGTTCATATTTTATTTACATAAATAATAGCGCCAAATCAGCAAAACTATACGACATAGCTTGTCAAAAATTATAGAAAGTATACACTGACTATATAATGTATATTACTTAAATACTAAATATATATTATGATACAAAATATATACTAATTATATATACCTGTACAACGAAGGAATATTTCTTTTTTTGTAATTATTTTTATTGACGCGTCCGTAATTTGATTATCTCATAAGGAAATTTCATTGGACTAGCATGTTGCATCTCTATAGACTTTGGGCTCATTATACATTTAGAATGTTGGGACTTTTACATGACTAACTATTTTTCCAAAAAATATTTCACAATTTGTATGTCAAACACCCCCTAAGAGTGTAACTGAATGGTCAAACTATTTTATCCATAAGAAGAAAAAAAATATAAAGAAAAAAAAGGAAGAAAAAAGAAAAGGACTACATTGATGATTATATTCTCCTCTTCTTGTTTCTTTATTTCCCACAAATCATGAATGTTTTCTCATGAGAATAACATTCTTGATTTGTCATCCTCCTCCTAATTGTCTTGTCTTCTACCTTTGACTCTTTGTCAAATATATTCATAATTTTTTTTTTGTATTCTAGTTTTCCATTATTATCAATATTGAAAGAATTAACTAACCTCCATGTTGGATATACAATGGCTTTAATTTCAAGAGGCAAGATTTATTTTTGAGGAGATTATCATCGTAGGCGCGCAAAAATTAGAGATATGGGTGCATGTTGTACCTGTCAAAGGGTGCGCCATTTTGATCATCAAGGAAATTATCGTCCTCATTATATTAATGGGGACGATAATGATAATGTTATTGTTGAAGATGATCATCATGGAGTTGTAGGAAAGGGAGATTTTGGTGCTAATATTAGGTTACATGGATACTCTAAATTTATATCTATGTATAGTCAACAAGGTAAAAAGGGGATCAATCAAGATGCCATGACTGTTTGGGAGGTATTATTAATTTCTTTATTCATTAAAAATTGATTGTCATCCATTCTGGTGATATAATTGGTTACGCTACGAATTTATCATAGGTAAATTTCACTTTTAAACATGATTCAATACCTTAACAGATGGATCTGAATCTGAATCTGAACATGAACGTTTTTAAAGAATGTTTTTAAATTAATGCTTGCATGTTCTTTTCCATGTTACATTCTTGGATTGGAAATTTTCAACCATGACATACCAAGAAGATACAATTTCTTTCTTCCTTTTTTTGTTTATCTTTTATCCACATGATGTTCCAATCATCCCTTCTTATTGATTGTGATATTTTGCCTGAAAAAAAAAGGCAAGCTCGGTACACTAAATCTCTTACTATGTACAGGATTCAGAAAAAGCCCGACCACAAGGGTCAATTGCACGTTATCCACATGATATTTTGCTCATAAATATGACTAATAAATTTATTTCATACATTATATGTGCAGAATTTTGGTGGAGAGAAAGGTGCGTTTTTTTGTGGCGTCTTCGATGGGCACGGTCCATCGGGCCACAAGGTGGCGCGCTACGTGCGCGACTTGTTACCGTCAAAAATTTCGTTAACGTTGAAAGAGTGTAATATTAATGAGGATGAAAATATTATAAACACTGAAAATGATGAAGAATCTGATCAAAATTACCCACTATTTGATGCATGGAAAGCTGCATATCTTAAGTCCTTTAAAGAAATGGATGAACAACTTGAAAGGGAACCTTCAATTGAAAGTTATTCTAGTGGCACAACAGCTGTTACTTTATTTAAGCAGGTATCAACTTTTATTTTATACAATAAAGTCATTAAAATATTCTTTTGAAAACCAAATTGTCACATAGAGAAACACAATAAATATGTATCTAAAAGGGCCATTCAACTTTGATGAACTATCATAGAAAATTCATCGTAATGACTTTCTGTGATACATAAGGAGAGTTGAATGACTTTTTCGTACAAATAATAGTTTAGCGATTTCATGATACTTAGGTAAAATCGAGCGACATGGTGTAACAAAATGAAGAAGAACATCTAACACATAGTAGAAGTACAATTTAAACTTGTGATTTAAAGCATTTTACAAAATTCATAGAATTATAAAAACATGTCATTAAGGATAAAACGAAAATCTTTTGGTTAGATAGATGATTGACTTGTGATTCTTTGTTTGTTCTAAATTTAATTTGAGGAATTTTCAGGGGGAACATTTGTTCATTGGAAATTTAGGTGATTCTAGAGCAATTATTTGCACTAGGGATGAGAAGAATAATCAACTTGTTTCCCAACAACTCACAGTGGACTTGAAGCCTCACCTGCCAAGTAAGTATTCTCAAGAAAATAATTTGTACTTTTCAATCATTTAGTATTCAAAATTTATTAATCGATCTGAATTTATAAAAAATTACACCAAATAACTTTAGAATTGAGTGATTCTAAACTTTTGACCTCTGTTTATTTATGATTTGACCTTCAAAAGTCGGAAAGCAAGTGATGTCAAAAGTTCAAGACTACAACAAACAAATATCAATTTTGAAACTCACCTTTGAATTTGTGCCTTGTAGGGCCCTTTATAAGAGAAAAACACTCCTACCAATCAGGGTCGGAGATACAGTATCTTGAGGGGGTTCCTTCGGCGGAAAATTATACTATCTATACATGGTTAAAATAACTCTTTTTATGTATATATAGTAGACGTTGAATCCTTCTTCAAGTAGTTTGTGTGTCTACTTGGTCAAATTTTGAATCCTTTTGTTAAAAATCCTGGCTCCGCTACTGCTACCAACAATCTCTCAATTATTCAAAATATAAACTTCATATATTTAACGTTTGTGGCGGACCCATATATATATAAAATATCTATATTTAAGCTATATATTTGAAAAAGTTTTCTGACAAAGAGTATTCATTTGATCACCTTTGAGTGTAGCTCCGCCCCTGTTTAACATATTTATTGCGTTAATTTTTTCATCAGATGAATATGAAAGAATCAAAAATTGCAAAGGAAGAGTAATGGCAATGGAACAAGAACCAAATGTGTATAGAGTATGGATGCCAGATGAAGATTGTCCTGGCCTGGCCATGGCTAGGGCTTTTGGTGATTTTTGCTTGAAAGACTATGGCCTCATCTCCGTCCCTGAAGTTTACTATCGAAAAATTACCGAGAACGATGAATTTGTTGTTCTGGCTACTGACGGGGTAAGTTGAACCACTTGCATTTTTATACTGACAGTGTAAAAAGCTCTTAAATATATCAACATTACTCCATGATACGTATGACTTAAACTCATTTTGTTTGTAGGTATGGGATGTTTTAGGCAACGATGAAGTGATCAAAATAGTCTCTACAACAAGAAAGAGATCGATGGCAGCAAGAACACTAGTCGAATGTGCAGTTCGCGCCTGGAAATACAAATATCCACGCGCAAAAGTAGATGATTGTGGCGTAGTTTGCTTGTTTTTCAAACGCCAAAAGCCTCTGTTAACCAAATCAGTGTCTGAGGTTACTCAATTGAGCTTCAATTACGCGGAGTTGGCCAATGATCAAAATTACCCTGACAACACAAAAACGGATGATGGCCTTGATACATTGCTCAATTATCAAGTCAAACAAGGAGATGATCAACAAGTTAAGGATGGTTTCGATAACGATAGTTCATCCACACAGCATCTACATTATCGAGGACAACGGAGAAAATCTGCCATGAAATTTGTCTATCCTCAAGATCACCAATAATATGAAAGAAACTAAAGTGCATGTACACATATTAGTGCCCAGAAAAAAAAAACAGAGTAAAGTGGTGGGTGGATATTTGGAGATTTTTAATGAGTTATAAATTTTTATAACGTAAATGTTGTTGTATATAACTTAAACTCTTAGAAGAATTGCAAAGTTGAAAATTACGACCTCATAAGTCATCCCACGACGAAATAACGACCTCTAAATATGACGTGTATTTTAGAGGGTTAATGTCTCAATGAGAAAAACATCAATCCTATGCACAATTTTTAACATCTTAGGATGTATTAAAAAAATGGTAGATGTACACTCTGAAAGTTGTGGATTGACATCATAGCTAAATATCTTAAGTTCGTTTTACATTCTTTCAAGTGTTTACAATTGTTTGCGTAATATGTTGATCTATTAGTGAGAATCAAATAATTACTTATGGTATTGCTATGTACATATGTTATAACTTAGTTTTGTAATGCTTTTGATCAATTTTATACCAGTTTAATGTATTTTTTTCTTCATATTTTGATTTATTTTAAAATTTATAAGGTTCTTTTTAAATATTTATAGGTAAAAGAGAAAAACATTTTAAATTATTTTAGACATTTCAAATTATCATTTTTAGTTCATACATATATAGAAGGAAGTTTGAGATTGATTTAAGCAGATTGTTTTGAATTTTTTAAAAAGTAAATTAATTTTTTATTGGGAGGGATTGGAACCGGGTGGAGGGGAGGGGGTTAGAATTTTTTTTTATTTTAAAGAAGAAATTTTCTTTTACATTTTATTTTAGGAGGGGGGCGCGCTCGGGGGTGGGGGAGTGGGAGTGGAGGAGTAGGGAATGAGAATTAGCTAAAAGGATTTGCTTTTGAAACTTTTAACATGATTCTCTATTATAATATGAGTATCCATATTCTCCCATATTATTCATTGGACAACTCATTTTTACCCATTTAAAATATAAATCGAGTTGAATATTTTATCTATTTTTACTTAAATTGTGTTAGATCGACTTATATTAGATTCGACCCTCTGGTTTATCACTCCTACTTATACTTATTGGTGTTGAAAAATTATTTTATTAATGAAACATAGTTAAACGCTCTTGCCCAATTGCCGTCAAATCATTCAAGTGTTAATGTTTTATTTTTGTTAGTATATGAGACCAGTTATTAAGAATTCTTTTCCAATTCAAACTACTTCTTTTTAATCATTCAACAAAAAAAGGAAAAAAAAAAGATTTTTGATTTGGGAGTCTAGTTTTGGTGAAACATTTTCCTAACTACACCAAATAAAATAGTGTGAAGTTCAACTAATATAGCAAAGAAAGCCCAAAGCAAATTGGAGGAGATTCTATAGCCTATTACGCCATACTGTAATAATTTATTTATTTTAAAAGTATTTTTACCGAACTTTTAAAAAAAGGCTTTTAAGTATATTTTCTCAAAAGTAAAAAAAATACTTTAGGGAGAAAACTGTATTTTTAGCTTCTGAAAAACAACTTCTGCTATTCTTCAATCTGCTCTAGCACTTGGTGAAGGAGGAAAATCTTGAAGACAATAGCAACTTATCAAATCTGCTTAACCAAGTCTTGCATCAAAAAGACACCTGAAAGCATTCACCAAGTGTATGATGCTATAATAATATGGAATTTCTTCAAATTTTGACAATTAGCAATCATTATATTTGACTTTCCACTATCTAAAGACGCCTTTTTTCACTTATTTTGCATGAATTTGCATCAACACTAATTTTATACTAGCACTAACTTTGCATCGACACTAATAAAATTAGTTCAAGAACATAAAAAAAAGATGATTGACATTCATATTTCAAAGAAATTAGAGACAACAATTATATCCGGTAAGTTTGTCTATATTTGACAAATCGAGTTTGTGGGATCCAAAGTGTTCCACAAATTTTGTTTGTCACACATCGGGGAACCCTTATACAGCTTGTGTCAATTGTGTGAAACAACATAAATGATTAGTTCTTTGTTTCATAAGAAATTTTGAGTCCTGTTTGGCCAGGAAACACAAGATGATAAATGCTATATTTTTGTATATAATCTTTTGGTGCCTCTACAATAAATGAAACTACAAAATGGGAGCATAGGTGTTTACACAAACTAATGCTTATTATTCTATATTATACTACCAAAACACATAACTTTAGTTCGAAAAGATAACTTGGTTGTTATACCATGAGAAACCAGAAAGTAGCAGTTTTGTACAAGTTCTCTTCAAGATAAGAAAAAACAAAAAAGGTTCACAAAGAAATAGAACAAATACTAAAGACAATCTTATGATTTCTTCCTTGTTTGCTTTCCAACATTTTAGTTCATCTGTCACTTTTTGCCATGCTCCATGCATCAAGAGTCTCAATTGTGATCGTTTCAGTACCATTGTTGAAAGCGAATAAATGTGCTTCATCGAAGATGGCTAAAACAGGATAGACCCTTGATGTAATACATGTTTTCCCACCAGCACCAAAACTTTCGACAACTGAATGATCAATCTGTAAAAACAAGGTTAAGTTTGAGTTTTAACTACATTTTCGTGGAAAAGTAAATACCAAAAAACTTACCAAACTCCTTAGCGAAAGTTTTTTGTCTGATAGATCAACATCGACATATCCAGCAAATGATGGTTTATACATTTTGTTGTTATTCCTAAGGGTTGACCTGTCGCCAAAAAAAGAAAAAATATTCAATAACAATAATTTGACAAGAGTTTAACAGTTTTCATATCATCAACTAACCTTGATGCGTCAGAGCACATGAGAACCTTGTATTTATCGTGGTTCTTGAAGACTCTAAAGAATACAGGCGTGTACTCTTCCAAGTTTTCAGAAGACAATGTTAAAAGTCCAAATGGCCCAAGTCCGCCTTGAACTGTTGAACCCCTAATGGCACATACATCTTGGGCATAAAGATCAGCCCAACTAGGATCAAATTCTTCTGCATTTTTCAAGCTTGAAAACGAGAATGTCACTTCAACATCAGCCTGCCATTATTAGATTAATTAGATCGAGAAAAGGCCACATGCTAAGGCGAATGATGTAAGATATTCAAACCTGTACAGCTGTGATTCCTTCAACTTCAACTGTTTCTCCCTTGTGCAACTTGTGATTTCTTAGCTCAACCTTTTTCCTTCTGAGTGTTTCTAATTCTTCGACAGGCCATTGAACCAACTGTTTGCCACTAGGATCAAGCCACAATTTGCGCGGAATAGCCTGAATTCCAGCCCATCCTTTCTTGACAGAGTCTCTTGGAACAGCATCCGATTCATTGGCCCATCCCCACAAAATTCTTCGATTCGTACTAGGATCATAGAAAGTCTTTGATGCATAAAAATTACCATAATCCAATCTCAATCCCTTCCATCCATCAATCATTGTATCATCCGGGATATACCTATCCTTCTTTGTATCATAGGTACCAATCGTATAGTACTCAAACCTCGTAACATCCAAACTAACTTTAAGTACATGTTTAACGTTGTCACCATTAACTGATGTGTCCAAACCATTTGTATGATTCGACGATACTGGAAAAAAATCAGGACATTCCCAATTTCCAGTTTTAGCCGCGGTATGAAGTGGGTGTTGAGCTTTGGTCCATTTTAAGAAGTCCTTACTCCTATACAATATTGCTACTCCTCTATGTCTTCTAGCATTACCAACCACCATTCTCCACTTTCCATCGCGACCCAACCAAGCTGTTGTTGGGTCGCGAAATTGGGTCTTGTTGATGCTGTTGTCCGCTACTACTAATGGATTGTCATCGGGTTTGATCCACTTACGGAGCAATGGGTCAGACACATCAGCCGGAATGGCGTAATTTTGGACTTGAGTATTATTAGCATCGACTATTCCGGTGTACAAAATCACTGGCTTGTTATCTGGAAGAATAGTAACTGAACCAGACCACGTACCATATTTATCGAACACTTTCGAGGGATAAATTGCGTGTTCTAATCGAATCCAGTTAATTAAATCGGTCGATACGGAATGAGCCCAAACAATATTGCCCCATACTGCTCCCTTTGGATTGTACTGATAGAATAAATGGTACACTCCATTATAATACATTGGACCTATTGATAAAAAAGGACAAATAATAACCATATGAATAATGAAATGTAATTTTAGCTAAATTTATTAAGAATAAAATTCGATATCTTACCATTAGGATCTATAGTTTGTTGTTTGGAAGCATCCAACCAAGACCATAGAAAAAAAAATATTGGAAAATGATTAGTAAAGTCATTACAATATAATTAAAAAAGATTGTACAGTAAGAAATTTAAAAAATAGAATAATCCAATTAAATCTAAAAAAGAAAAGAACAAACATGGAAATTTAACATATAGTGCTATTATAAATTATGTATATTTATATAATTATAAATCGTCTCATTAATGTGAAATTATTTCTGACTGTGGAATGATATTATTCCTTTTGAGACAAGCTAAGAAAAGAAAATATATCACACAAATTAAAATATAAATGATAAATATAAATTTTGGAACTCCTAGTATCTGAGAGCTATAATGTTGAATTAATTAATTGATTGTGCATATATTTAAAATTATATGAACGAGTGGTTTGGATAAAACATTTATAATGATAATTGTCCATTAATAAGAAAATATTAATTTATTAATATGACAAAATTGCCCTTCGACTATCACAACGATTAGAACAATAACAAAAGCAGGAACTATAATTATTAATTTATGTATTATTTTTGGTTATAATCAAATAATTTTGGTCGAAAATACTTGCATATTATTGTATCACTCTTTATAAAAAGGTATAGTATCATTAATCTAGTAATAGAGCTTTTTATTATTATTATTATTATTATTATTATTATTATTATTATTATTATTTTAAAATCCGTCAAAAATCTAAACAACGGATAAAAGACAGGCAGAAGGAAGAAAAATTTACTAAATATTAGATTAATTAAGAATATTTCAAAAAAAATTCAGAAAAATAATTTAAAATGTACATATAATTTCTCAAATATATAATAACTGAAAGAAAATATTAATTCTACACAGAAGCAGTCTTTAGCAGGACACTACCACAGCCTTACAAGACAAGATCAATTAATTAATTTCTGTAAAAGAAAAAATACACATAAATATCCTTTTGAAACACAAAATAAAACTTGACAACCACCAAATTTGTTTTAAAAATGGGTGAAGAAATTATGTGGAGAATCAAACCCTATCGAGAATCCAGGGATAATTTTTTATAAAAACTCCATATAAACATGAAATAGACCTTAAAATTATTAATCTGTCTCAAACTTTCTCAAATCTTATTATACAACAACAACAACTACCCAGTGATATCTCACAAGTGGGGTCTGGGGAGAGTAAATTGTACGCATACCTTATTACTACCTCATGTAAATTGTACGCATACCTTATTACTACCTCATAGAATAGAGAGACTGTTTCCTAAAACCCTCAACTTAAAACCCATAAGTTGAAAGACTAGATATGACAAAATAAAACGTAAATAAAATTATAAATATATACATATATAAAATAATTAGATAAAAAATACGTACCATTGATCCAATGTCTAGGTGGCTGAAAGTGAAAGCCAGTTCTATGAATTTTTTTAACATTATATGCACTTTGTGATTGAAATTTCATAAAAACTTCATGCGAAGCTTTAATCCCATGAATGGATACCACAATAATCATCACTAAAAAAGGCCAAAGAAAACACTTTTTTAACAAGGCCATTTTTTATAAAAGAAGAACTGTTGAGATTTTTTTTTTTAGATGAAGTTGAAAAGGTATAAAGAGTATATATAGGAAAAAAAAATTATAGATTAGTCAACCAAGAGTTTTAATAGGAAAAATATTAGTGAAGATTGTCAATATTGTTAAAACTTATTTACCTATATTTTCTCATCATTATCCTCATTCAGAAAACTAATATCCCGAAATATCATTATAATTCAACAATTATACCTATAATTGCTTGACTTTTCACAATATAGTCTATTTATTAAAATATATTACTTCATATCAATTTTAATTATCTTACCATAAATGTTTACTCTCTTTTTCCTTTTCATATATAACAATTATTATATACATAAAACCTAGTCCTTTGTATTATATTGTAACCATAAATATATACTCAAGTTTAGGGGTGTTCCCGATTTGGATAAAGATCAAACCAAATCAATTAAATAAATTGATTTTATTTGAGTTTGATTTGATTTGATTTTAGTGATTTAAAAAATTTGTTTTTTAATATGAATTTTGAGTGGTTTGATTCATACCTTTAGAAAAACATTTGATAAGGAAAAGTCTCAATAAATATGGATTCGTCTTATTTTCTTTTAACATGCAATCTCATTAATTATGAAATATAAAAATAACTTTTAAATATTTTTTTATCTAACTTAGATCAAAGAGAAGTCAAAATGGTATAGAGAGTATTTATAGTGAAAAAAGATAATGATAACCAACTAAGAGTATTTATAGGGAAAAAAATAAAGATTAGTCAAACAAAAGTATAGTCAAATAAATAATCAATATTGTTATAACCTATCTATCTATATATATCATCCTATCATCAACATAAAAAAAAAACTAATATATCATTAAAATACAACAATTATACCTTTATTTTTTCCACTTTTGCACAATATATATACACAATATAAAGTACACCTTATATTAACATATTCTCTAATATTTTTTCCATTTGAAATAAATTCAAAATTTTTTTTCTTCATTCTTTTCCAACTTACGGATACACTACTTTCCATTTCCTCTCCATTTTCAACCTCCTCCAATTTACTCTTAATATTAAGCTCATATATTATCATTTACTTTCACATCATATTTTTTGAATTATAATTTGGATTCTTCACCTTTTTTCATCAATTTCAAATTCTAAAAAAGTAGGCGAACTTCATCTCGTTATCAGTCAATCTCATACATTTGAAATTAAAATCAATCTCAATTTCATTTTTTTCATCTTTTTTCTAGCATTGAGCTTACCTAATTAGTTCCATCAATCTCGGATGGAGCCAAAAATTCACTATTTTTTGACTTTGGGGTATAATGGAATAAAGCAAAATGACTCTTTAAATTGTCTGCACTTCTTTCAATTGTGAAGTATCAGTTATCAATGCAACTTTCGACGCTCATCATGGGTCATCCGAAAAAGTCAAAAAATACATTTATATACCTTACTACCAGATATAATTAAAAGTCATTAAAAATAAAAAATCCAAGAGTAGTAAATTATTGTATTTAACCAGGGCTTGGTTTGGACGATTCCTCCATGCTATGTTGAAGATTGGATACAAAC
>JAOTQR010000002.1:20706141-20717151 GCA_025774065.1 Solanum ossicruentum | reverse complement strand
GGCGTTGTAGAGACGGTGACAGAAGTTGTTTTTGATGAAAGAAAATAGGTACCGATAATTTTTTACGTTAAGAGGAGGGGTGGGGGGGGCCTGTAAGGCAAGGGGATAAAAACAAAATTAAATTTAGAAACTTAGAAATACTTTTAAAAATAAATTTTAATTTTTTTATTGCAGGGGGTGGGGGTGGCTAGTTGGGGGGGTGAGACGGGGCAAGACGGGGATAACAAAATGAAATTTTAAAATATTTTTAAAAAAATATTTTTTTTAATGTTTTGGGGGAATGACTAGGTTAGGTGGGTCGATGTAGGGATGGGGTTAAAAAAAATAAAAATTTTAAAATGTGAAATATTTTTTGAAAATAAATTTTTAATTTGTTTAAAAAGAATTTTAAAATTTTAATTTTTTTTTTGGGGGGGGTGGGGGGTATAGTGGTAAGGATGGGGTATTTTGAGGTTAGCGGAGTTTCAGAAAATGTTTTCCTTTATTTTTGGAAGGAAGATATTTTCCTTAAATTTGAGGAATATGAATTGAGTTGAAAAACATTTTTCAAAACATCTAAGCCAACTAAATATTAGAAAATTAAAAAATATTTCCTCCACACCAAAACACACTCTATGTGAATATAAATTATGAAGGATATAAAGGTCGTTCAATATTTAAAGAATATTTTGGTCAACCAGCATTTATTTCATACTTTATAATAATTAATGTCTATGAACATGCTTTGCACGTTACTCTTTATCAATTATCATACAAAAGCAAGAACTCGATGATAATCTGGAGTTTTATCTCGGCACCTGACTTGGGATACAATCCCTTATCCAACTTCAACATTCAATATCTGAATCAGGACTCAACTTTTTAACCAAAACTTGATCTCGACTCTCGACCACGACATTCATCCCATGATTGATCCAAGATCCAATTTCTAATCTGAGATCCAATCTTGACTTTCGATCTTGGATCCAACTCAAAACTTGATTCTGACATTCGATCTCGACAGCTAACATTCGACAGTAATCTGAGACTTGACTTTCGACACCAACTTCTGGCTTATGACCCTATTTGAAACCCGAATCAGGATCCGACCTATAATTTGCCCCTGCACCTGATTTTCAAATCAAAATTTCAACCCACTTATCTTAACATCTGATATGAAATTCAATCCCGACTTTCTCCAGGCCTAACTCCAACATTAGACCTTAGACATGACTTACGAACATAAATCTGATCCCGACATACGAACCTAACTCTCAACTACCTATCTAGGATTCAATCCAAAATTTCAACTTAGGATTTGACTCCAACTCTAAGTTCGAGACTTGACCATAAGATTCAAATTTCAAATTGAAATTCAATCCTGACACTCGATCCCAATGATCTATCAAAGACTTACTTTGATATTTGACCTGGGATATGATCTCAACTTTCGATCTGAAAATTGACTCTGACATCCAATAGAAAATTTCACTCAGACACTTAACTCAAGACCCAATTGTAATATTTAAATTGAGATTCAATCCTGATATAATCTGGTATCCAAGAGTTGAGTCTCGAATCATCTTGAATTCAGAAAAAAGTTAATACTGGGAGATTGTATCTCATTAAATTGTTAATTGGACATTTTGCTCTATATTGATAAATTCTATATTAAATAAAAGTACTATTTAATCTTTTTTTACTCTTTTTTTTTACAATAGACAAAATTATTAAAAGAATAATTGTTATTTAATTATATGCAAATATGTAGAACTTTGAGTTTAACTAAATATAACTATTAAATTGAGGATGTGAAAGTCATTCAATATTTAATGAATATTTGATCAGTCAATATTATAAAACATGTAGAAATTTCCTACTCATAGTTTAGTTGAAATAAATTTAATGTTAAGCTACTAATATTAATAGGATAATATGTATCCTACAATAAACTTAGTACTATAGAAATATGTTTTGTTTAGTCCTAGTACAAAATTGCATTTATACGCATTAGTTATTATTTAGATGGGTTAAAATTTCAACTTAATAATCAAATAAGTAAATCAACTTTTAGTAGATATTTTTGTTAATCAATGTTTATATTTATGCTTTTATAATAATATCAACGTCTATGCATGTGCTTTCCACATTACTCTCTATCAATTATCATACAAAAAAATTTTGATGACTAATTTGGATTTCATCCGACACTTGATTCGGGAATCGACCCAGATATTCTACACTTGAATTGGGATTTCACTTCAAAATCAAGACTCGATCTCGACTCTCGACTGAGGATTCGATCTAACACTTGTCCCAGGGCTAGACCCATGATTCAACTTTTTATCCAAAATCCAATCCTGACATTCAACCTTGAATCCTATTTAAAACTTGACTCCAACATTCAATCTTGATATTTGATATTCACCACTGATCTGGGATCTGACTTTTGACACCAGCTCCCGACCTAAGGCCGAATCTAAATCTCGAATTGAAACCCAACCAACACGAGATTCGACCCTGCACCCAACTTCTAAATTTTGAATTTCAACCTAGGACCCAACTCCACCTTTCGTTGGGACCCAGCGTCTGAATCAAGATCCAACCACGGGATTCAATTATTGAACCTGAATTAATCCTGTCACTCGACCACACGATTGAATAAAGACCCACTCCGATACTTGACCTCGATTCTCAATCTGAAACCTGACTCTAACATCCAACAAGAAAATTCACTTTGACACCTAACTTGAGACCCAACCATGATACCTTATTCGAAAACTTACCTCGATTTCTAACTCGATATCCGACACTCAAATTGAGATTCAACCCCAATAGGATGTGAAATCTAGAAACTAGATCTTGAATCATCTTAGATTTTGGAAAAAAGGTTAATGGCGGGAGGTTGTATCTCCTTGAATTGTTGATTCAACATTTTGCCCTATATTGAAAAAATCTATAATAGACAAAATTATCATTTATTATTTTTCTATGATAGACAAAATTGTCATTTAGTATTATTTTTAAAAATAATTATTATTTAATTACTATACAAATATGTAGGATTTTGAAATTAATTAAACTCATGCTATTAAACATTTACTCATTATGTAAAAGTCATTAGATAGTCAATAAATATTTGGTCAGCTGATATTGTAAAACGTTTATAAATTTCTTACTCATATTTACGTGTAATAGATTTAATGTTAAGCTTCTAATATTAATTGGATAACATGCATCTTGCAATAGCCTTAGTCCTAATAGGAATATATTTTATTTAGTCCTAGTACAAAATTACATTTATACTCATTAACAATTTTTTAGATGGAGAAAATTTTAATTAAAAGGACATATAAATAAATTCACTTTTATTGGATATTTTGGTTAACTAACATTTATATTCATGATTTTATAATAACTAGCGTCATGAAAGTACTTTGCATATAACTTTCTATCAATTATCACACAAAAAATTTCGATGACTAATCTAGAGTCTCATCTCAGCATTTTACTCGGACCGATCCCAATATCCAACCTCGACAATCCAACTCCTGAAATGGAACTCAACTTCCGAACAATATTTATTTGGAGGGTCATTACGCCCTTACTCATCATTTACTTGAAATAGATTTAATGTCAAGCTCCTAGTATTTGTTAGACGATATGTATCATACAATAAACTTATTCCTAAAGAAATATATTTTGTTTAATCCTAGTACATAGTTACACTTATATTCATTAGTAATTTTTTAAATAGAAAAAAATTTAACTTAAAAAGACAAATAGGAAAATAACTTTTATAATAATAATATAGATATTCAAGATATCTAATATTTAAACAGATATTCAAAATTCAAATTTGAGATATCTGATTATAATTCGAAGACCTCGAATGTGAAAATGGAGGATGGAAGTAACAATCTCAATAATGTTGTGCCAACTACTATGGTGCTTTCGTGGTCCAATCCCATAAAATCTATTTATGGTTTCCATTATTTTCATATGAAATATTTGCCACGTTTTTTCATGCTAAATTTTGCCTGTCTTCTTTGTATCCTCTTGTCCTTATTAATTAACATGTCCAGCTTATACACCTTACAATAAAATTGACAAAGATATTTGTCGAAATACAAGGCCATAAAAGCAAATTCTTTACAACGATGATTTTAAAATATAAAAATATTTATAAAAATAAATAGTTATATATATATAAAAATTTCTTTTTGATTCATTCTAAAAACGATACCTTCTTATTCACAAACTATTGGGTCCCTTGGTGGATCTTTTTGTGTGTTTGTTCTCTTAGTGGCATAATTGTTTAAAATGCTCTAAAGATTTAACGACAGAATTTTCACAAAAAGAATTTTGAAAACCATCAATCCTACCTAACTCCGCCCACTATTTTTTGCTTCCATAGATGTGTAATCGTATAAAATCAGAAATGATTGTAATTGACATGTTTTGTGCAAGTAGCACAAAATATGTCACTTGAAATGATTTAGATACCTCCAATCTAAACATTCAAATGGACCCCTCTATAGGAGCAATATTATAACAAAGTTTTAATAATTTATATTTTTATTATTCTTTTTGGGGTGTGGGTTGGGGGGTGGAGGGATGAAGATGTATTCACAAGGGCAAGGGACAGTGTCACACTACATCGCAGAAGATAGAGAGCAAACCAATTGAGTTAGTCCTTTATCACTAGATTAGAGTAGTAAAAAATTAATTGGAAAGATTTAAAAAAAATTTTTTTTTTTGTATAATCAAGTGATTTGTGATGTTCATTAGTTTAATTAGTTTTAATTAGTGTATTATAAAATTTAATTTAACATGAGATTTTTTTAAAAGAGACTTCTCCTTTTTCAAAAATTGAAATTAAAAATCAATATCGACTTCATGATAAGCAAAGCTTCTCCATTAATGCTCTACTCCTAATTTGGGAGTGGGGGTGGGAGAAGGGGGCATTTTATATAAATGGAGTTGGGTCAGAATGACTCCTGAATTATACAAAATAGATCACTTGTATCATCCATTATATTTTAAGATAAAAAATGTCTCTATCGCTATATCCAAGAGACCACAAATATCCTCAAGAGTTAACACTCTATATGGACACATAAAGCCTCTCCAGGCAATAGTTGATATTGGAGGAAAATTCATTCTTTAAAAGATAGTATGAAGAATTGGTATGTTAATGACAGATACGAACCCACTCCCAAAGGGAACTACTCTATTGTAAGAAGCTATTTAGAGTTGATAGGTGAGCAGAGACGATTCCCTATTGCTGAGTTCGTATGGAATGCAATGGTCCAGCCAAAGCATAGAGTCTCTACATGGCTTGTTGCACAAAACAAGCTCCTTACTAAGGACAAATTGCTTAAGATGAATATATCAATTGATGATGATATTTGTTGTTTATGTGATAAACAATTACAAGAAATAACTACCCATTTATTTTGTCATTGTGATCGAATAAAGAAGCCGTAGAAGAGATTGAAGCATGGGCAGGTATCATAAGACACTTCGGAGAATTGGAAAAAGTGTTACTGACTATCAAAGGGAAGAGATGTAACCAGTTTAAGAAGGCTACGTTGACAGCAATATGGAGAGTGTTGTACTACCACACTTAGAGGGAAAGGAAGTGGAAGCACTTTAAAGGAATTCATGTACAATCGCCTGAAGCACTAGCACAGATAAAAAAGGAATCAAATCTAAATTAAATACGTTTTCTATCTCACAGAGAGCACATAGCAATAGAGAGTTCATGTATAGGTTGCAGAATTAACAGTTTCATGTTTTCATGTTTCTTTTCTTTAGTCGAGGCTTGATTCTCATAGCATCATACCTGGTAGGTGGTCATAGAGTTAGGTGCTCCTTAATTTGTGTCACGTTCATTGATTTTTGGTAATAATACATTCACAATTGTTACAAAAAAAAATCTCAAATTTTTAGTGATGTGGTAAGTCACGTGGGACTCATCCTACAACAAGAAATTCGACTTTTAGGGGTGACTAAAGTTGTTACAAGATCTCAAAATATTGCTATTAAAGAGTTTCATTAATTTTTTTGCCTAACAATAGCCACTAATTTTTAATTGAAATCATTCAAATGAGGAAAGCATCCACGTACAATCTATCGTCAGATCATTCTTATGGGATTTTTACTGAATATATTATTTGCTTTTGACAAAAAAAAAACCTATTTTTTTAAGTTTCTGAACAAATAGTTTAAACTACTCCTCGAAAACACTTAATTTCTCTCAAAAACTTAAACAAACACTTTTTTTTCAATAAATACTTTTTTTAAGAAAAAGGAAAACGTTTTTTTGGTCCCCAAAAAGTTTGGCCAAATCAAGTATAAGTGATGGTTCTTTTAGTCATGCGTCCTCCTCAATCATAAAGCACATCATTTTCCGTTTTAAATATTTCCATCTGTCCTCGTGTAACTGGCCGGTTTGAATATTTCAACAGTAACATATGTTTTGTATGTAGAAACCCCACAAACTTATTGTGTTGGAAAATACTAGATTTAGACATTGAAGGTGACAAAATTTTAATTTTATTATATGTAGAGAAGAAAAAAAAAGAGTGAAAATATTTCATATGTTTGAATGCAGAGAGAATTGGATGCTTGTAGTTTTCAATGTTTTTATTTATCATGTGTCAAATAATTTCATGTAGGCTCCATTTTGGTTCTATAATATTGGCTCAAAAATTGAGATGGTAATTTTGGACTAGAATAAGAAGGTATTAACGAAAGTATATCTCCTCAATTTCACGTACTTTAAGAGTATATATGATTCTTTCTTATTTACTAATCATTTAATTAAATTAATTGATGAATATCATCGAAATAAAGACAAAATCTAATCAATTATTGGATGGTAAAGGCATATTTGTGCTGAAGTATTGACCGGCAAGTCCATTCAATACTTTTTCTTTAAGAGGATTTTTCCCAAATAACTACTAATGAGTATCTTAATTATGTTCATTACCTACAATTTATCTAATTATGCTTCATAATTATAGTTTTGTTTGCTATGAGTATTTCTGCTTGTATAATTCTTGACCAATACACAAATCTATTTGTATAATTTGCTATCAATATACAAACATGATAAGTGATTTCGTTGCTACGGGTACTTTCGTTCGCTTAATTCATTACCGATATATAAATCCCTTTGTATATTTCACTTAACTCGCTGCCAACATACAAACCCTTTTGTATAATTCACTGCTAATATACAAAATTGAAAGTGGCACCTAGCAACTCAGATGAAACATTAATGGTGAACGGTAATTATTTAAAACTATAACCATAATAAATAATTAAAGAGTATATAATTTGCTTAATTTAGTCTTCTCTTAATCATGGTGCGTGGACCTTGCGTGCACCTTTACCATCTCCTACCTTTCACCATCACAGATACCGAATAACTCTAAAACAAAGTGAGATGGTAATTTTGGACTAGAACTGCAAAATTGAAATCTCTGTTCTAGTCCACCGCTTGTTTATGCAGATATTGCAGCTAAAAAAATTGCTGTCTCTGTCGAATACATAATTACGTAAAAAAAAGTATGTTCTCTATCAACTTAATGCTTTGGAAGAGATAATCACACAATTTAAAATGCGTTTTCTCTAACATCTCAAGTTTTTAACACCGCGAAGAAATACCAGATGGTCACACAATTCAACGGTCTTACACGAGCCAAGTTCCAAAAGACTGTCAACATGAGCTTTTACTGAAGAATGAGAATACAGAGCAAGAAGTACAATGGACTTATACAGAAATAGAGAGTACATGAAGAATGAAACTTTTACATTAGCATACAGTTGTATGTATCAAATAAGCTGTTCAGATTTACAAAGATCACTTGGTCGAACTCTCCGGGGTAAAAAGGCGAAAAAGATTTCCCAAGTTAGAGTTTACCTAGACTTCTCTTAATGGTCATTGAGATGAGTAGCTTGATCATGGATCCTTTTTTAAAAAATGGTAGTTGTTCAAACCTCCACAGTAGCAATTTCGAAGATAAACCGTCAGCCCCTCAGTAGAGACCGACCAAAGAGATTGATGAAATAGACATGCCTGTACTGTAGAATTATCTTTCCAGATATCAGGAGTTCAATTGTGCCAAGATCTGCAAATGCCTATATAAGGTGTGATCATCAGCAATCCGCGCTATACTTGGCATAAGCCTAATATAGTTTGTCGACCATTATAGAGAAGCAATCACTTGCTCATTGAATGTCAGACACTATCCTATTCCATATCCGACTGCAGAAACTTCCATGGTCCGCCTCTTGTTTGTAACCTGCTATGTGCAAGTACTTGTTGAGAGGTAACAGAAAAGAAAAGAAAATGCTCTGTTGTGATAATACTGATTTAGCCAGTAACTAGATAAATGAGAGTTCTTGAGGACAAAATCAAGTAAATCGAGCAAATGCCTTCGCTTTTTCTCTGGAAATATACAGAAATTTGAGTCTTTGATTCAACCTAACTTTCAAATGAAGACTGATACAACAGTTAAAGTGGTAAAACACAAGCTTTTTATAATTTGTTACAATATAAGCAACCGATAAAGGCTATTCCATTTAAATAACTAAATAGCAAATGAAAATGATTTAAGACAACATTTTTATGATTAAATGCAACTTGGTTCAATTCGCAAAATTACCACTCTCTAAGGTTGGTGAAAGAGATAGACACAAGAGATTTACCTCCAAAGTCCAGCTACAACACGCAAGGCAACGAAAAGAAAGAGTCCCGCCCAGACGCCAGGAAGACCGAACAATGGCGCAGCCACAAGTAAGAAGATTGAGGAGACTATTCCAATCACAAACTGTTTGTCAAAGACACGAAGCTGAATCAGGAAGGGACATAATCTGATGATATTTCAAATGTTTGTCACAATGTACAACATACTCTAAACTCCAAAGCCACTATCTCTATTTCTTGAATTCAATTAGCTAACACCGATTCGAGAATGGTCGAGCAGCATCTCAATGATTGGCCAACTCATATTGAAATGTATGTTCTGGGCATTACTTCATTCATCCCAGCAAAGACCCATAGAAGATGCAGCACCATGCGGTTATGTTTCAAATGATGAGAGAGTCAAACATACAAACTCTGCAACCAGCATTGGGACAACAATCCAGGACAACTTATTGCTTAATCCTTTTTTTTTACTCCTCTCTACACTTTTTCGTTCTAAATGTCGTCATACACAGTTTTGTTACTTGAAAGCAAAAGCCTAACCAGAAATGCAAATATCATGTAACGATTTCTTTTTCTTCGACATTCTGATCACCTCATCGAACCATATAGACTCTGCTAACTTTTTTCCATTTTAATTTTCAACCAACTCAAATTCAATTAAGTTTGAAGACTTTATTTCTGGTATCACAGGTCAGGATACTTTTCTCTGAAGAAAAAAAGCAGTGATGTGCCATAATGCTTACCATAGAATATGCAGCAAACTCGAAGTCTGAAACACCGTAATAGAGCCCATCAAGAACGAACGCAATGGCATTTATTGGCTGAGATCCAGCAACAAACTGTGCAATAGATGATATAAATAAGAAAGAATAAGCAGTTTATCATTCAAATATCAAGTTAATCAAGATAACAAAACCCGAGAGCTCTATACAAGGTTAGAAATGACAGCCATGTAATTACTTCTATAAATGACCAAAACTAGTTCATAATATAGAAATTACCCAGCTGGTGCAAGGCAGGACTTCTAGTCTTAACGTAAATATATGTCATAGGGGAACATGCACTGTTTGGGGTTCAAAATCCAAGGGAAGAATGCTGAGGGTAATAGGATGAGACTTTCATACCAGAGTACCAGATCTGGCAATTTCCAGAACTTCAGAGTCCGTGCTGAATAAGGCAGAGAGTGCTCCAAAACCAACGAACAAGCTGAAACCCAAGGCAACTCCTGTCAATGCACCAATCTGACACGATTCACATAATGAATAAAAGATAGAGCAGGTGAGTGTCTCTGCTATTACTGCTTTCTCTTAAAAGTTAAGTCAGTAATCCTAGTTGAAAGTCAATAAGGAGTACTGGGAGTAAGAACGCAAGTTACCTGTAGCACTTTATAAACCACTTCACGTGCTTGGCCATAATTACCTTGAGAAAATCCACCAGCAAGGAGAGCCTAAGATCAGCACAATAAGAATGAAATCAAGAAAACGAAATATTAAAAGCTATAATTCAGTAGAATTATCCAAATATGACACTATGATCTCGTTGTGAACCTCAACTAAAGAAAATCCTGCGACTTCATTGGTAACCAAAAAGAATGAAAAATTAAAAGAGATTCAAGAGTTATATGATAGTTCCATCTGTTTTAGCGAGGCACATTGAGGTCCTACTCACTAATAAAATTGAATTCACAAGTATTTGGCTTTTATTGAGACGCAAAACAGAGCTCCTGAGCAACCTCTCTAAAAATTATTGAATAAAGCCAGAAATGACTGCAGAGAAAACAAATAGTTAAAGTATACTTACCTGCCCGGCAAGTGCCAAGGCGTCAGTTAGCAAAGATACAGCTAGCCAAACTTCAACACATATCTGATAACCAGCCATAGGCACGGGGCCCTCTCGTGCTGCCAGAGCCGTTGCTAGCGTAGTGGTAATTAGAACTGCTAAAGTCCTCCCTATTAGAAAGGCACCTGGAAAAGACAAGAATAAACTTAACCTAAGAAAGGTTTGATGATTTATCTTTTGAAAAAATTGTATAGAATTTCGATATACTCTGATGAAGTCCACAAGACACACTCTTAATTATCATTTGACAGGCTTCATACCAGCAAAATATTCTGCAGTCACTCAAAGACCACATGCTAGATTATATGTTTGGTGCATGGAAGTCTTTCAATCACATTTTTTTCTTGAAACAGATCTAAAGAATCTGTAAAAATTGTTAGTTTTATTAAACGGAAAGAGATAGCGTGTTCAAAAATGTGATTGATTAAATCATTACAGTTTGCCAAGATTAATACATGAGTTCATGGTCA
>JAOTQR010000002.1:20689321-20699993 GCA_025774065.1 Solanum ossicruentum | reverse complement strand
AATATAAAATTATTATTTAAATAAATTTATAGACACAATTTATTTTAATTTCTAAAATATATAATTTGGATAGATCACATAAAAATTTAAAGATGCCTCTTTTTTTATTATTGAAATCGAAACATGATTGAGATATTCAATTGCCAAAATATACCAATTATTCCAATTTCTCTTGCCCTATCAAGAAACTTACAACATTTGACCAACAAATAATGATTATTTTTTCTATTGGCATGTGTGTCGCTTCTTATTTCACATAAGAAATTTAAGATATATTTTTAATTACATTCATCAATAATAATATTTATTTATCATTCACATATTTCTCTTACTATCATAAGTTACTTATTAAAAATTTAGTGAAAGAAGAATAATATATATAAATAAACATATATTCATATTCCAATATTAGAAGGTTTGATACAAATAGAAGTATTTAAATAAAGGAGAAGAGCAGTGGCGAGAAGAGCACTGCTAGGCGGTGGTTATTTAAATAAAGGAGAAGAGCAGTGGCGAGAAGAGCACTGCTAGGCGGTGATTTACAAGAGCAGAAGAGAAATAGTAGTTAGAGTTACTTTAATTAAGGATAATTTTGGAAATATGAAAAAATATTTAGGGTAAATAGGTAATTTTTTTTATCAAACTATAACAACTTTTAAGCTAAAAAAAGTTGGGGTGCTGCTTTTAGCTTTTAATTTATTTTAAGCAAATTTTAACTTTTTTTAAGTTGTTTTGAAAATTACCAAACACTTTTAAGAGTTTAAAAGTAGGTTTGACCAGCTTTTAAGCTAAGCCAAACGGATTTTATAGGATATATTGATACATTTAACATAACTTTAATTTAAGACCACAAGATTGAATTTTTTTTTATACTCCATGCTAAATCAACTTAGATTATTCTTTTTGAAACGAAGAGAACATTATACTGATATGGTATTATTTTTTTAAATTTTTTAAAAAGATTTTGTGGAAAAGATATCCATAATTCCATTGTCTAAACTCTTTTTTCCCTTAATTCCTCTCATGTTGACATGCTCAATCTTAGATCGTTTGGTGGAAACAAGGTTATCGAAAAATATATAATTCTGAAATAAGTAAATCTAAGATTTTAGTATAAAAATTATATACCAATATTAGATTATACTGATAGCTAACTTGGGGATAGTTACAAGACTAGGGCAAAATTGTGTTTGCATGATAGTTTATACAAGGTAACAGAGGTGTGCAAAGGTTTCCTCGGGCCGAATAAAGATTGGTTCTTGAGTGCAAAGTCAGAAGGGAGTTTTATTGTAAGAGATGTGAAGCAGTGTCAAACCAAAATACCCAACAAGCATTAGCTCTCTCTCTGAAAAAGGAGATGATCCAGCCGCACCTTCGAGTACAGCAGTTGCACCAATATTGGCAAATAAAAACAAATACAAGTAGGAAGATAAGGAAAATACAAAATTTGTACACTTGCTTTATAGTTTATAATGTTTAAGTCTAATTCAACGGGTACATATACTGCCTCCCACCAACACTAGTATCAAGAATCGCGAAAATATCAAAGCAAACTCAAACAAAAGAAGCATCATTTCTTCATTGCGTAATAAACCTTGAAGTTGAAGATTTTGCTTCAATACTAACAGCAGAAACGCGCTGTGCTCATTTGAGATGTACATTGCTTTCGAGGGTGTGAACTTTTCATTTCCTTTTCTACAAGGATAGTGGAAGAATTACTTACAAGGTGTACCTGTTTTTTTCACAAAAACTGAAATAGCAGTTCATTCCATACATCAGGCACGCCAGGCAAGCACCAATGGATGCAATCCGAATAACTTGCAGGGTCAGCTAATCTCTCAGGAGTTAGAGCCTCCCAAAACTTACGGTAGATAGAAGGGTGGCCGTCTTTCCTGTAGTCTGATAGCTGAGTGATGTTGAGAATGTTAATCTTCGAGCCCAACCTAGTAAGTGTCCTCTCCACCATCTGCATTGTGGGCAAGTCCGAATCTACGCCCCAGTATGTTCCATTGATGGGAAGCTTCTCGCCATAGCAGTTTCCTTCACTTCCTGGTTCCCATTCTCCTTTCCTGAGTGTTGAAAGAAGAAGACGAGAAAAAAAGTATGATTTATTACGTAGGGAAAACACAAGGAGAATCTTAACAAAAAGAATCCTTTATGTTGGATTTCAGCAATTGGTGGTATTAAAACATAAAATTGAATACTATAGCCTTTTGACCCACAATAACAATATCACCACTGAAATCCCCACAAGGTCAGCAGTGAATAGAGTATGCAGATCTTACCCTACATCGAGGAGGTCAAGAAGTTGTTTCCGATAGACTCTCAGATCAAGCAACACATATCAAAGCAGATTTAAAAGGAGAAACAAAAGTAATAAAGATATAACAAATAATAGGGAAAGCATTCTAAAGCATAAGAAGAAAAGGAACAGCAACCAAAAAATAAAATGATAGCCAACATGTAGCAGAAATCGAGGGACCAGAAACTACAAGAATGGTATGCAAAGAGAAACCTATTTTGCTGGACAAGGAGACGACGCTCAACTACTCTCTTACCATCCTAATCCGTGACCTCCATAACTTCCTGTCTAAGGGCATGAGTTTGCCATGTCCTGACAAATCATCTCTTCTCAATGCTATTTCCGCCTAATACCTCCTCCTAAATCTCACCACAGCTAACCTCTCACACCGCCTCACTGGAGCATCTGCATTTCTCCTCTTCACATGCCCAAACCATCTCACTCTCAATTTCATCGTCTTGTCTACCACGAAAGCCACCTCTGTCCAGAATATCTTCATTCTTAATTTTGTCTCTCCTGGTATGCCCGCACATCCCCCCCAACATCCGCATTTCTGCCACTTCCATCTTAAGAATATGAAAGTTCTTGACTAGCCTTTTGACCCCAACGAGTATTAGAATGGTCGCTCGCCCTATTTCTCATTAATTCACTCTTGGAATAAGAAACGTGTTCATGCACAAGAAAAGTGATAATGGTTCTTCAAGAGCCTATTGCCTACCAAATGGACTCAATAGTTATTGCAAATTTTTGTATTGATATTTGGGAACTCATATCAACAAATGCACATAGGCAAATGAAATTAAGAGCTACATGCTCTGTGCAAACTTTAGGTCTGTTCAATACACCAATTTGATCTGGATTGACTATCTAACTAAAAGGTTTACATCAACTACTTAACTAGATGCAAAGTCAACAAACACAAAGATGCTGCTTTCAATCAAATTGATCATATATAAATTTTTTTAAAAAAGTTTAGAATCAAGTCAAATTCATACACTATGCTGAGAATATTTACTGCCGAGTCACCTAAGCACACTGGTAACTAACAAAAACCCATGTAACGTTCGACAAAGTAATTAACAACTTTGAAGTTAAGTACTCAAAGCACACTGGTAACTACACAAAAACCCATGTAACGTTTGACAAAGTAATTAACAACTTTGAAGTTAAGTACTCAAAGTAAGCTTTAGCAATGAAAGAAGAGTTCCTCACTTACGTGAAATGTGTAGGGGACATAGTGACAAAAAAGACCTTCTTCGCGGGATCAACATTGGAATCCACCCAATTTGCCCAGGCCTCCATAGCTAACTCCATGCCTCCCAATCCATTTATTTCCTCGCAAACTCCATTTTCTTCAGAACTCCATCTAGAAAGGTAATGGAACTGATAAGAATACAATCTGTTTTTTCTTTGCAACATTTCCATTTATTCTAAGTTAGAAATATAAATGGTTTAATAGTATGAAATAGAAAAATCCAGGCGAGAAAAAATGGCAAAAAGGAATCAAGCACTACTCCTTTCAACCTTTCTATCTTATAGATTTTCATTTTTCAGCTTTGCTGATATGTCAAATATTAGTTCTTGGCATATCTGCTGAAGTCAACACCTAATTACCTAACTAGAGTTCATACTTACAATAACTTAACAGGCCCCTGTCTCCACCAGAGATATGAATTGAAGACCAATATATCGGCATGCATCCATTCTGATGAATGCCTGAGAAGGGAATCTGGACGCAGTATTCGCTCAGACAGTCTGTGATCAACTGGATCATCAGAATTTGATTCGACAAGAAGTGGAGCCCAAAGAAACTCTATGCTAGCATTGTATTCCTGTCATCAACACAAAAACACTTGGATTCAGTAACAGATGTTAAAGTAGCTTGAGATAATCATCACCATCTACAGATACTGAAGTACACTAAAACTTGATTACATATAAAGTTTGAGAATCAATTTGTTGAATGATACATTTCATATACTGAATATAAGTTCACTTCACCTCTGCTCTAAAGATTGAAAGATGGGCTTGTGGTGTCATGAACTTCTTATCAGCTGGAATAACAGATTGCAGTAGACACACCATCGATATCCACTGTCCTCTATTCAGTGAGTCTCCCACAAACATTAGTCTCTTCCCTCTTAATTTCTCCCACATTTCAGTCACATTCCATCTGCGCATCAACATTAGTACATAACAAGCAAGACACAACAATTTCCACAACATAATACAAGAATTCAAACATTATAGGATAAGATTAACTAATGACAGACTTTATCAATTGGTTACACAAAAGCGGAAAAATCAAAATTTACCTCTTCAAATTGCAGTGATGAGGTTGCCATCTCCAGTACTGATACTCCAGATCTTGCCTGCCATGTTTGTGGCACGCCAATTGATCGGACATATAAGGACAATCAGATTCTTGATACAATGGATGTGAACTATTATCAAACACCCATTCACCGGAAAAATAGTCACATGTTTCCGGCATTTCTCTCCGACCACCGGACTCCGGTCTAAAGCTATCCCATTCAGCTTTCTTTCCACTATACTCCACAGTAGAGTGGCAAACACTAGATTTGTCCAACGGCACTAACAACACCAGAAAAAAACAAAAATCCCCTCAGTTAGGCACAAAAATAAACAAACGTCAAAGCTTTTTCTCCAAAAAAAAATGAAATTAATCAAAAGGGTCCTTGTTTCTGAACTCCAATTTCATGAAAATGCAGGAAAAAGAACACCATGTTCAGATTTATCAAAAGGGTCCTTCTTTCTGAACTTCAAATTCAAGAACATGCAGACAAAAACACCAAATTCAAACAGTGACACACCCCCTCCACACACGCAACCCCCCCCCCGGCCCCCACCACAAAAAATTCCTAAAACTTGCTCATGAAACGAAGAAGATGTCGAATCTAGAAGACTGACCTGGAGGAACTCTTGGGAGAGTGATGTTTTTCACAGATTGGGAAAAAGGGTCTTCTTTTTTGTCTGAAGAAGACGAATCACCATGATTATGAGTGGTGTGTTTCGAGTGAAATTCTTGAATGTAAATTTCATTATAGAGAATAGAGAAAACAATGAAGACGAAGAAGACGAGTGCTATGAGAGGATACTGAGTTTTCTTCTTCGGCCATTTCTGCATTGTGATTTGTGTGTGACAGAGAAATGAAGATGACTTCGAAGAATGTTGATTTGACGAATCTAATTTGGACAGCCGACAATGACACCCTTTTTAATCTGGACAAATTAATGAAAATAATATTAATAGTCTTAAAATATATTAATTTCATGATTTTCTTTGCTTATTTGGCAAAAAATATTAATTATATATGAAAAGTATGCTAGAGATAAGAGTTAATCAATTTTAGAATGGATTTATTTCATGTTTGATTGTAATAAAATTATAGGAATAATTTATCTTGGATTACTTTTGTCATATGTTGAGGTGGAATAATAATTCTAAAATAATTAATTTAAAAATAACTTATTTTTTGAAATAAATGAGATTAGTTCTACATTAGGGATCATTTGATAGGATATATAATTCTCAATTATGTTGAGATTATTTCTAACAAAATATTCGACTTGGTGTATAAAATAGCATACACTATAGAATTTCTAAAAGAATAGTTATTTACAAAAAATATCTTCCACAAATATGGTAGAAAGGATATGAAAACAGAAGTTTTTGAAAAATAATTGTACTTTTAACCATATTATTAATGCATGCATTGTTAATATCATATTTTTCATATATTAATTATATATACCATAATATCAAATAGAATGTATATAATTAATGTTTGCATTAGCTAATTATGTATAGGTTAAAAAATGTATTAGTTATATATAAAATAAATGCATTATTTTTTATGTGTCTAATAACAAATAATAGAATCTTTCAAAAATAATCTTCCTCGACGAGAAAGGAATAAAATATGTATGCACTTTTGCTTCTTCATACTCCACTATAGTTGTCGTTGTATAAACTTTATTTTAATTCTAGTATGTGTTAGTTAAGCATGTGTATAACCTTTACTCAATTGTATCATTCACTATTTTTTCTATACATGATCACATAGTAGTTCTGTAAGTAGAAAAATAAATAATAATATAATTTTAGATAATATTACAAAGTATTTATTTTATTTGACAGGGAATAACGTAATAGACCTGTTCATAGAGATTAGTAACAAAACTATAACTCATCTCACCAATAATTAGAGGGACGAAAATGTTATTATCCCAAGATTAAAATACCATTAAATTTTGTAGTGTTTATTAAAATACCTTATTGATTCCTTAATAACGTGCATCTAACTAAGGAAATTTGTGAATTGCATATTTAAACGTGGTTCCCATTACAATTAGTACTTACTTTTCTATATTAATTATTTTTTTTAAATGTTTTACGGCTTATTCATAATCTCCTCACAACTTTGCAAATTATTAAATCTTTATTTTACATTGCTAAATTTTCTAATATAAATATAGAATTTGGACTAAAAATATTAAAATATATTTGAGATTAGGTTCCGGGAAACAACCTCTCTACTTCTTGGTAGTGGTAAGGTCTGCGTACATTCTATCCTCTCTAGACTCCACTCATGAGATTATACTGGGTATATTGTTGTTGAGATTAGGTTGGAATCTCATATGATATTGTGTTGAAAATAAAGGAATTAAGAATATAGCCGGCAAATTGGAAAAGGCCATAAATTAAAAGCACAATTAATTATGATTAGTGCAAAAATAAAAACAAAGAAAGTATAACTTAAATCATTTAATAAAAGAAAAAAAATACCCCTCCTAGGCTTTTCTGCCATTTTCAATTTCTTGATAATTTGAATTCCCAACTTCTAAATTGAAATAATGAATTGCTTATTATTCGAGCAACTTTTTTTTATTTAGTTTAAGTTGTTAAAAGAAAGAGATTAAAGATAAAATGCGCGTATATATTGGGATTCTCTTATTTTATACTAAGGCTATTTCTAAAATTGCTTCTTCTGCATGAATATTTAATTTGTTATTTGATGATTAGAGTTGAATTTGTCAGCAATAAATAAGCAGAATTTGTGTGTATGTATACAGACATATATATCAATAGGTACAAATGCTTATATCATAATGATTTTACCTTGTATAAATATTCGATCTTCTTCTTCCTTGTGCATGTTAAATGGATTTAAAAAATGTATCTCAATAGTCAATAGGAAAATGTGATTTCTCATCATGGTACCAGAAAAGCCCATTTAATTTTTGTACTGTTTGATATCCACATTAAAGCTTGACTAATTTGATAGAGCTCATTCTGAGAAAGTGACCTGTTAAGGATTTTTTCATACTACAATAACAACAATATTACCCCAATGCCTCAAAAGCTCTCGCTCATTGCGGGATAAGGGGGTATCGGATGTACGCAGCCTAACCCCTATATTTAAAAACATAGCGCGACTGTTTCTGAATGACCAATGATGAGCGTCGAAAGTTGCATTAACTTACTGCTACTTCACAATTGAAAGAAACGCAGACAGTTTAAAAAGTCATTTTACTTTATTCCATCATATCCCAAAATCAAAAAATAGTGAATCTTTCGCTACATCCGAGATTGATGGAAAAGATCTTTTCATACTCAAAGCTCAAATTCGAGATCTCGTTAAGGGTGGAATAACGACATCCACTTCACTACATTTTTTTGTGGTAAATCTATCTAAATTTGCTCATGGGTTGATACTTTCAAAAAATAAAGAAATACTTCTTTCGTTTCTTTTTAGTTGTCATGATAAGATTTGACACAACTTTTAAGAAAAAATAATTAAGAGTATGATTTGACTAGTATATGCTTTGTTGGTTCTTTAATCATTATTTACGTTTGTGCCTCTTAATTCTAGAATAATCAATATTAAGGGCAAAATTAATAAGAGAGAGAGAGCGAATTAATTCTCTTGATTGTTTAATTGATAACTATTTTGAACTAAAAAAGAACCGGGGGAGTATACTTAAATCAGTTACAAACAGCAGACAATGAAGAATTTGTGAGAATATTTTTGTAGAGATAGCATTTATTGGCCAATTTTTCCCCCTTTAAATAGAAAATACTTCCTCCGTCTCAAATTAATTGAATTTTGAGAATTTTTTTCAATGTTCAAAATAATTGAATTGTTCAAATTTCAAAAAGAATGTTTGAAACTATTTCAATATTTGTTCTTTCATTTATTGAAGTTTCATATTTTCTAAGAGATAAATGACACTACATATTTATGATTTCATAAAGGGCAACAGTGGAAAGTATGGTGTAAATTTTATTTTTAAATATTTTTCTTAATATGTGCGTATTACCTCATAAATTGCAGTCATTTTCCTAAGAAATGAAAAAAGATATTTTTGTTGAAAAAAATAAAGAATTTTTTTTACTTTTTTTCTGTTTGATACGTAAGCAAAAGTATTAATTTAAAATTAATTGTATATAATATAAACAACTTCTATGGGAGATGGGAGCAGGGAAATAGGGGTGTTGCATGGTGGCGATAAGGGCTTTGTGCTAGGGTGAAGATAAGGTGTGTTTGAAGTGTTGAATCTTGTATTTTTATTTCAATAATTCCACTACTATGGTAGTATGGTGTATCTTTTTATCCTTTTTGAGTATGTATTTATGCATAAATACACCTGTTATATTAGTGCATATTTGATATTGGCTTATTTGATGAAGGTATAATGAATATTTGATATCATGTAATCTATTTTTGATATCAGATATATGCATTTTTGATACTAGATACATCAAATTGATATTGAATATACTAAATGAGATTGATATTGAATAGAGATATACTAGTAATTACGAAATTGATATTAAATATACAGATACACTTGTAGAAATTATTACAAGCTGTTACATATATAGTCAGATACATGCTTTCAAAATTAATATTGAATACACAAATTATATACACTCATAAAATTCGATACAAGCTTATACGTATAATATATGTATGTACTTTCATATTTAACTAGATACATAGAAATTCTAAACACACGTATACAAAGAAGGAGAGGAACGAGAAAGGGAGAGAAGTGAGTAAGAGAGACAAGCGAGGGAGATAGTGTGTTCCAAATACATGTGAATCGTACTTTAAATATGGTGTATCTGAATTAATACTCGAATAAAATATATAATTTTTGAAACTCTCACTTTATTGAATAGTTAGCACCTATATTAATGTGATTTATGAAATTTGCTCTTATGATGCTAGCCCAAATAGTTTGTCCTAGGCAAGACACCCAAATGGTTGTGGGAAAAAGATGGAGATACCAAGTGTTATTTACACCAGGTAGCCAGTTTTGTGGCAAGTTAGCAACCTTTTCATACTAACTGGCTAACCAATGTAAAGGAAATGTTGCCTGATTTTGCAATTTTAGTTGAACATTCTATATACTCAAACAACAACAACAACATACCCAGTAAAATCTCACAAGTGGACTATGGGGAGGGTAGAATGTACACAGACTTTATTACTATCATAAAGGTAGAGAGATTGTTTCCTGAGAATCCTCATCTCAAAACCCGTAAGCAAAAATTCTATATACTCAAAAATCTTATATCTAATAATTAGGTATATATATTTGTAGATTAACTTGCTAACCTTAATTTAGCAGGTAAAATTCACATGTAATCATTTTTCAATTCATCTAATTAAAAAATAGCCATTATCGTGATATTTTTTAAGAAAAAAAATTCAATGAAAACTATATATTTCTACTTAGATATGGATAGTTTGCTAATATATATTTGTTGAGGACAAATTGTCTAGCCAAAAATTCTGCTAAATTTTGAGATGGATGACAAATTTATCAAAGCTAAATTCTAGCTAAGTGTGTATTACCTACGAAAGTTAATGAATATTTTTATCTAATAAATATTTCCGTTGTCCAGCAATAATTGTTCATTGTTGACTTGATACAAAGACTTAAAAAAAGTAAATAAAAAATGTAATTTTGTTAAATCACTATTTGAATATAACAAATATACTATCTTGAAAAATGTAATAAAAAAATGAGTACAACTAATAATAAAGGTAAATTAGGAATTTAAATATAAAATTATGTATTGATTTCATAGCGTGAATGAGTATTGTCAAAATATCTATTATTTTTAATATATTAAACAAGTAAAGATGGAGAAAGAGAGTATATGTTTGTAGCTAAATAACATTTGACAAGGGTAAATTCCAGTTATATTTTAGATATATTCCCTTCGTTAACTTTTACTCCCTCCGTCTCACAATAATTGAATTTTTAAAACTTTTTTCAAGGTTCAAAATAGTTGAACTTTTCACAGTTCAAGATGAATGTTTGAAACTTTTT
>JAOTQR010000002.1:20662626-20675352 GCA_025774065.1 Solanum ossicruentum | reverse complement strand
ACATCCATCACTAAAAGCCTATGCTGAGTGGAAACATTCTCACTCGGAATAACCTTGCAATTCTTACATAAGCTTCTTTTGAAATTATAAGTTAAATTATTTTTTAAAACTTTTACGCCTAGTCCTACACATGATAAAAGATGAAATGGAGGAACAATGAAATGAATTTGAGCTTAGAAATTACATTTCTTTTTAACCTAAAAAGGGAGGAGTAGTTTCAAAGGCCGAGCCAAGTTTTTGAAGAAGCTTATGGGTTTAAAATTATAAGAACAACATTGTCCCATTGCCTCAAAGGCTTCCGCCCATTTTGGGGTAAGGAGGGTCGGATGTAAGCAGCCTAACCCCCTATGTTTAAAATATAGATCGACTATTTCTGGATGATCCATGATGAGCGTCAAAAGTTGCAATGACTAACTGCTACTTCACAATTGAAAGAAGCGCAGACAGTTTAAAGAATTCTTCTGCTTTATTCCATCAAAAGCCAAAAAATAGTAAATCTTTGACTCCATCCGGCTGGGAAATGATTTAAAATTATACTCTTGTAAAATTATTAAGTTTTATATTAATAATATTTATATATTTGACATTTTTAAATAAAATATAAAATTTAGATCAAAAATCAATTAACTCAATTGAACTTGTACTAATTAAAGCGCGCTCTCCCACTCTTTCTAAATTAGATTCAATAATCGATACACATTATCTTTGGAATCAATCAAAAGTTCAAGTTTGATCGACAATTTGCATATGAATTTTTAAATTTTTAGAATGAAATTTATATATTTGTAAACTACTAAAAAGTACAATAAATTACATAATTGACATTCAAAATACATATAGGATGTATGAAAAATTTACTGCTAAAAACAGATTTGTTTGAATCTTGAAATCTGAAAAGTATCATTTAAATTGAGAAGGAAGGAGTAATACTAATTCATAAAAATATGTTAAATCAACAACTAGTGTTGGTAACAATTTTTAGATTAAAAATAGGGGAACTTTCGTAAATATACCATATCAAGAAATATTTACGATTTACCCATAATAATAATAACAGATTTAGTAAAATCTCACAAGTGAAATCTGCAGAGGGTAATATGTAGATAGATCTTATCACTATCTCAAAGAGATAGAAATGCTGCATTCGGAGACCCTCAACTCAAATATATTAGCCCCAAAAGCAGAAAAATACTAGATATAACTTAACGGCTAGAATGAAAAGTAATTGATAGTATTTAATACACTAAAAGTAGCAAAATAAATAACAAACAATAATAAAACAATGCATAAAGACACGAATACTCCTACTAACCTACTACACCAGAAGCCAAGATAACTCCTAGCCTTACTAGCTTATTAACCTTCTACCCTAATATGCAATCTCTATTCCTTTCTATTTACGGTCATGTCTTTGGTGATATGAAGCTGCACCATATCTTATCTAATCACCTGCCCCCAATACTTTTTCAGTCTACCTCTACCTCGCTGTATAACTCCTAAGTTAAAGACTGATTGGTTTGCTCCATGTGTATAGAAAAGATGGTACTGGAGGATTAAAAAATTACTGAAAAGAAAACATTAGAGTTGATGTAAGGGGAGCAATTCTGTTACCATGAAAAATTAAGAAGATGGCAAAATTCTCTTACTTGTATTCACATGTTGTTTATGTATATATGCAAGAAAGTAAGAGATAACCTACCAAAAATAAAAGATGTTAATTATAGTGAAATCCTAATCAAGTTAATTATAAAAAAAATTACAAGGGATTATAATCAAATCATATTAGATTATGATCTAATCATATTAATCACTTGATGATGTGATTCATTCCTTACAAGTTATAGTTTCATGCTAGAGTAAAAAAAAAAAAAGAACAACCTCAAAAGTTATGAAGAAGAAATTAAAGTCAATTGTTCTTTGCCACCGAAACAGATCTTGAGCAGGTTTGTGGATTTAGCTGAATTATTTAATACAAATATTAAAGAGCTCAAAATATATTCGAAGTTACATACAACAAGATAATAAATCATTCTAAAATTGTTCTCTTTACTAAAACAGATCTAGAGTAGGTTCTGTGAATTCAACTGAACTATCTTACATAAATAGTAAAAATATCAAAATATATACATACATAATCATTCTAAATCCAACATATGATTCTTATATATGCAACTTGAAAATAAAAAAAAATTATGGCATCCATCGCGTTCTATCATACTCCGTGATATCGCGATGCAACGGCTTAATTGTCATGGGAGTGGAAGGATAATTAGGTGATTGAACCATTTGGTCTGATGGAATACATGAAGAATGCCTTAAATAATGTCTCATACACACGAAGCAAATCAAAGTGAGAAGAAAAAGAGTAAAAAGAAGTACAAGTACCATCAACATAATTTCTCCACTTAGAGCAAAATTATGATCCTTTGTGTTAGATAGAATAATTGGATCATCATCTTTTTGGAAAAAATCATTTGGAGCCATGGAAGGTATTGTTGTAATCAAAGAAGACATAAAGCAAGGAAGAAAGTTCTAACAAAAATATGTATGGTATATTTATTTATTTATTTTAATTTGTTCATGAGTTGAGTTTTTAAGGAGGTGATGGTTTTTTGGCATGTTATAATGTGTGATAGGCCTACTTTAAATTGTCCATTTTCATGATAAATATCTCATATGGACTTTAGGTAACTTGCGATTTTTTAAAAGAATAATATGGTACAATATGAACCATATATTATATTAAAACGTGAAAATGATTCTAATAAGTTGTGGAACAAGAAGACCAAAAGAGGTCCATGTAGGAGCTTTGGGCCATGAGATTCAGAATATACTTTAACAATTATTAATTTAAAATTTTCTTGGATTCCGCATTAAAAATATTGAACACAATAAATACGATGCAGAACAGATATCGAGTGAAAATCAAAAAATAATTATTGAGACATATGATACAAATGTGCAGACATTGGTAGGGAAGTTGAAAGTAACAAGCGAACCATCATTGATTGTTTGATTTTGAGTTTCACATAAAATAAAATGACTAGAAAATATCGAATTTTGAGTAAATTACATTTTCAGGTTGAATCATCCTTTATTCGAAATTACTCGAATTCACGCCGGGCCCACAAAAGAAGGTACACAAAACACTCCAAGAAGTTGTTTGACAAAAACATAACACTCCATGTCAATATCTTAGTTCCGTAATTGATGAGCTCATCTTGTAACACAAATTATTGTAACATACTATCTCAATTAAGATTAAATAAGCTCAATGTAGAAAATAAATACTTCTTCAATCTAGAAATCCAATTAGTTAAACATCAACCAAAAGAATCACCTAAGTTGGAAGTACAAGTAAAATTAGATGGATTGAATCTAGGGGTAGAAAAATCGGTAAGTTATATGGATATCTGTCTAAATTTATCATTTTAAATAAGTTGAGTACCGAACCTATTTAAGATGAATAAAAAAGGGATAAAACTCATATTATCCGTTTAAAAATGGATAATTGAATGGATAATATGGGTAAAAGAGACTCATTCATAAATGAACAATGCTATTAATACTTTTTTGGGTATGGGCAGTTCCCGGGGGAGAGGGGGTTGCTGGCGTGTGTGTGCAGGTAAAAAAATTTATAAGAATTTTTATTTTGGATGGGTGGGTGGGCACTCGGGGTAGGGGCAAGGGGAGAGGGGTTAAAAATATTTAACAATTTTGTTTTAAGATATTTTCTAAAAAATTAATTTTTTTTTGGGGTAGGAAGGAGAGGGGGGGGGTGCGGTAAGGGATAAGAAAAAATAAATTTAATTCTAAAAAATTTGAATTTTTTTAGGGGGAATGGGGCGGCGGGTGGGGTTATGGGGGCTATGTTAGGGGCGGGGTGATAATTTTTTTTGTTTAAAGTCAACTATCTTTTTAATAGGAATGAAGATGAAGAATGAGTAAAACGATTTGCTTTGAAACTTTTAAAATGATTCCTACTATAATATGAGTATTCATGTTTACCCGTATCATCCATTGGGTAACTCATTTTTATCTATTTAAAATATGAGTCAAGTTAGATATTTTATTCATTTTTACTTAACTCATATTTGATCAACTTACATCCGACTCAACCCGTTCGCTTGCTACTCCTAGTTGGGTCCAACTCATTCATTGTCTCGAGCATATTTATATGCTCCAATTCAATTCAACCCGTTCATTTAATACCCCCTAGATTGTCATCCCATGACCACGAATGACCTTGAAGGTGAATTTGTGATATTATTTCGCAAAATCTGGTTCGCGTTGTTTCAAAAACTGTTCTGGCTGTAAAAGGTTTGAATTAATCTTATACGAAGACACGAGTAAATTACCAACACCATTTCATTAAACCTCTATGTCTGCCTGATCATGAGAGCTTACAGTCGCCAAAAATTTTAACTGTAACGACAGAATGAAGATGACAAAATAATAGTGGTTAGTAGTGCCTAATAAGTGGCACTTCTGTTTCTTCAAAAATCATAAAATGGAACATATACGACTACTCTATTCAAACTGTTCCCAGTCCTCGGTCACTACAGTAGTAGAAGGTGGTCTAAGAGATGGGGTGCTCAGGTTCAGGCTTCCAACCCCAGATGCAGGTCCAGGAGGTGGGGCGTTCAGTCCTCCCACCACAATTGCAGGTCTAGGAGGAGGTGAGGCGTTCAGTCCTCCAACCATAAATGCAGGTCTAGGAGGAGGTGAGGCGTTCATGCTTCCAACCCCAAGCGCAGGTGTAGGAGGTGATGGGACGTTTAGTCCTCCAACCACAACCGCAGGTCTAGGAGGAGGTGAGGCGTCCAGTCCTCCAACCCTGAAAGCAGGTGTAGGAGGTGGTGGGGCGTTCAGTCCTCCAACCACAAGCCCAGGTGTAGGTGGAGGTGAGGCATTCAGTCCTCCAACCACAAGTGCTGGTGTAGGCGCTGGTGGGGCGTTCAATCCTCCAACCACAAGCTCAGGGCTAGGAGGTGGTGGGGCGTTCGGTCCTTCAACCACAAGTGCAGCTCTAGGAGGAGGTGAGGTGTTCATGCTTCCAACAAGAAGTGCAGGTCTAGGAGGTGATGTCTCCAGGCCTCCAACCCCAGACGCAGGTCTAGGAGGAGCCGTGTTCATGCTTTCAACCCCAAGCACAGGTCTAGGTGGTGGTGGGGCATTCAGGCTTCCAGCCTCCGGCTCAAATGTTTCCCATTGAGTAGTCACTGACACGACATTACTGCTGTTGATAAAGGGATTGCAATTTCTTGCCTTTACTGCATCCATTGTCTCTACTAAGCTTTGGACACGACGCACCTGGAAAAGGGAGCAAGAACTTGACATTATAGTGCACTGATCATCAATATGTGCAATCATGCAAAAACTCAAATGGGCACAAGCGGCAGGTTTTCTTTAGAAGCAAGTATTAAATGCAGCAGTTAACAATGCTCCACTTTTCTAATTATATTCACAACACATATCTCAAATATGAAGGAAAAGTTTCTAAAAACCAAAAGATAATGTGGACGATTAGGAAGACAATGAAAATTACCATTTACAGTTAGTTTAGACTATTAATAATTGATAGAAATGCATTAGTTATGCAATTCAAGACAGATAGCCAACAAAACATTTCAGTAAGGGGCCAAAAGTTAAAATAATTAAAGCCAAGACTTGCAGGAAGTTTGCAATGTATGCAGACAAAGAGGATACTGTGATCGAATAAATAAATATCAAGGAATAAGATAGATCATGATCTGACTTTTCCAGCAAAGTGACGGATCAAGTCATACACTGAGGGAGTTTCTGACCAAATATTTCCTTTGTTCATGCATAACCAAGCCAATGAAAAGTGACCTTTAACCATCCTATACACGAAAATTATAAAGAGACCCAAATTTGATCCCAAACCTACCATCGATAGATATACTCTGATTTCACAAAACAGCTTCTCTATCTAGCAAAGGTAGAGGTAAAGTCTGGGTATATCCAATCCTCCCCAGACTCCACTTTTGGGATTACACTAGATATGTCGTCATTGATGATTTCGCAAAACTTAAGCAGTAACGATGTTTTGGCACTTTTCCATATGAGTGATTAAAGACATCCTAAATGGTAAATTTAATTCCACCTTCCATTGATCTGAATATCAAATTAGGTTTGGCTGATTTAACAATACTGTCAACTAGGAGTCGCAAGTGACTTAACTATTTGCACTTTAGCTCAATATAACTTAAATGGGGGGTTCTGGGATTGGCTGTGCACTTCCCCCATAGGAAAAGGGGAATGGAGAAAGTGCCTGCAAATCATACCACAATGGTAAAAGAACACGTTTCCTTCATATAAGATGGAACATAGCCATTCTCAGCCTTCTTCGTATTCAACTGGAAAATAACTAGATCTTCAAGTACATTTTCCTAGCCTCCCCCACCATCTGTTCATAGGGGCTTCCCTTGATTGTTGGGACCACTCTATTAGAAGCAAATTCATACTTAATTTGAACTAGGTCACTTGGTCCCTTCACAAATTCGTCAAGTTGTTAATTTTTTCCAATTGTTTATACTATCTATAGACGATATTGTGTTGATTGATCAATTGAGCGAGTATTCAACAAAAAATTATTAGAAGTTATATAGAAGTTTACCTTTGAGAATAAGAGTTTTAAGATATGTTGACATAAGATGGGATTATGCACTACAGGTTTAGGAAAGATAATAAGAGTACACTTGATGTACGATAAACAGGATTGCAAGGCATAAAAGTAGATACTTTAGATATCTCAGCTCAATGTTTCTGGACAATGGTATGATAGATCAAGATGTAACAAATACATCGAAATGTACACTTTGAATGGATAACTGCTATCAAAGTGTTCGTCCATATATATATATATATATATATATATCACTGGGTACCTGCTACCTCCCATCAACACAGAATAACTTTGCCCACCATTATTTGTTTGTCATAGTTGCAATTTAAACCTGAGATCTCATGGTTCTCCTCATACTCCATTGACCACAAGGCCGTACCTTTAGGTCTAGTGGTAGTCCAATATTTGTTTGGAGACTTGTTAATCTCGCTTGGGGATTTGTATGTCAAAACAAAATGTAGTGAATCTGTAGGGTTGAAGATTCCAATTTATCAAATATTGGAACGAAACAGTCTAAAGGAGTGAAATGAATAATAATGATTCATATAGTCGACCTACCTAGCTTAAGCCAGTTATTGTAGTTCTTTTCTTGCATATACTAGAGGAAGCATCTTATTTCCATGGCAAGTTTTCAATAGACATAGCTATGAATGTTCAGGGTCAGTTTGGTTTGCTTATCACCTAAAAAGAAATCAAGCCCACTATATCTGTTTGCTAAAAATGCAAACCAAATCAAAGAAAGTCGATTTTTTTGCATCAGTTTTATCTTAGGTTTTTTGTGTCTTTACATGAAATACAAATTTAATATATTCAATCTATAAGAGCATATTTAGAAAGAATTGCACAAACGAATATTATGTACATGAACATATTTATGCAAGAAATTTCACGCGAAAAGAAATGGAAATATTATAATTAGGCTATATGCGATGTGATGTTAAAGACAAAAACCACTGGTAAAGATGCACAGATGACACACCTTAGCACCTTGACGCCTACACTAAAGTGTCAATTAAATGGATGAAGTGTACAACTCAAGCTTCACTAAGCTCCAAGGCTAAAACAAACATTAAGCGAGCCTTTAACAACAGAGGTTGCTTCAACGTAAAGGAGATCAACACAAGGATTTTCCTTTTCTCAATAATTTACCTCAAGTAAGAAAAGATATTTATAGATGGCAAAACCATATGAATTAATAGCATGGAGAAACAATCTTTTGCTAGTTAATTCACTCATTAACTGTTGTAAAATCCAATCACCATGGATGTATCATGGCCGCTGATAACACCATTATAATAATTTTTACTGAAGAAGGAAAGCTGCTGAGCTAAATTGATAAAATATGCAACATATAAGTTTTGCAGACAGAATACCCTCATCATCCACCCACAGCCTCTTTAACAGAAGCTTGTAACGTCTCTTCTTTTTTTTCAAAAAAGAAAAACTATAGTGTTTGGACCAACTTGAGCACACCTTGACTAATGGCACATGTTACCTGCTACATCTCACCAACACAGGTATTGGGTAAATTATCCGGCAAGGCTTGGAAAAAGGAGAGAAAACCACCTAATATTTTTCTCTTAGTCCGGATTGAGTTTGAGATCTCATAGTTCTCAACCCATTTCATTGATCACGAGCCACACCCTTCAATAACATCTCTCATTTTCTTTTAAAGAATAAAGCTTGTTTTGCCTCTGGATTTCCATATAATGATAAAATACTAAAAGAATTACCTTAAAAGGCAAGTTTCATCATCCACTCAGCTTTTGTTTGAGCCAAAGCGTGTTACATTTCGCCCTCTTTAATAAATAAAGCTTGTTTCGCCTCTTGATTAACTATAAGAATAACATGCCGAACAAATTAATCTAAAAGGCAAGTTTATGGGATTGAATGTTGGGGCTTAAGTCCAACATATCTACAGGATGTGTTCAGAGATATAGATGCTAAGGTATATACGCAAACATACAATATTAGACAATTAAAATTAATCACTTTTGGCAAAATGAGAGAAATTTTGTTTGAGACGGTTCCGTTATATCCTTCGTCAACCTCTAGATACATCGGTTAGTAGGTACAAGACAATGTGAGTAAAAGGTGTTGAAGAGGACACAAGATAGACTTAAACTCTCACGAAAGGAAGTTCTCTAAAGACCTAAAACCTCTTGAGTCCATGCAGACCTAGCGAAAAGAAAAGGGCAGAATGGAAAAAAGAGATCTAAAGCGGAGACACCAATTAGCTGGGATTAAGTTTTAGTTATGCTAGTACGTCTCTTTTTGTCCATTGTTTTCTAAGAGTCCCTTAGTCCTGCCAGTAGCAAAATATAGAGAACTTCAGGTACTCCTTATTTTTAATCTATACACTACTGCAATGAGATGAACTCAAAAAGAGATTATGCATACCGCCTCGAATCTCCAAACTTTGAGGGCTTGACATTATGTGGTTCGCTACACATGATTAGCGAAGCTATTCAGTTCTTTTACACAAATAAGTCACCAGAACTGAAAGTAAGTGCAAGCTAGGTGAAGGACATCAAATACACTTCAAAGTCTAGGTAGTGGCATATCGCAACAGTACACAGTCACGCTAGTATAAAATATTAATAGTCTAGGAAACAAACCTCCATCTTTCTTTGTACTTTTCCTTCTCCTTCAGCCTCAATGCCGTCCAATTTCAGCAGCTGCCTCATCAGCATCTCTGTCAAAAATATAATATCCTTGTCCTCAACATTGGTACCACCGCACACGACTGCTTGTACAGCAGAGACCTGTTATAATGAAGACCAATGTAAGACTTCAAATTAAGAGATGATGGTGTCATTAGACACCTTACGACAAAAGGAAATCAACCTGCTCTGAGAGCTTATCCACTTCTGTTCTCACTTCAGCAACAGCTTCAGCTCCTCTTGATATTTCAGTGGTAACCCTAACCACGTCGGGAATTTTATCCTCACCCATTTCTTCCTCCATAACTAAAATTTTGGAATTGTCTTTCACGCCAGCCAAGTGCAGATATTCGTGATCTTCTTTTTCTTTTCCCCGGAATAGAAGTTTTTGCACCTTAGGCTCCAAACCAATTATTGAGGAAAGGATATTTTTTACTTCACCTGAATCCAAATTTGATTGACATTAAATGCTTAGAACACCTCAAGCATAGCAAGAGAGTATTGTGGCCAACTTACAACATGCCATGTACAAATGTAGACGATGCAACAGTAATTTAACATCAACTAATTTTAGTAAATCCAAATAAACTACTACTTTCACCTTAGGCTCCAAACCAATTATTGAGGAAAGGATATTTTTTACTTCACCTGAATCCAAATTTGATTGACATTAAATGCTTAGAACACCTCAAGCATAGCAAGAGAGTATTGTGGCCAACTTACAACATGCCATGTACAAATGTAGACGATGCAACAGTAATTTAACATCAACTAATTTTAGTAAATCCAAATAAACTACTACTTTCACTAAATTAACACTAAAGGCTATTACATTTTGATTCGAGTTAGTAAAAGCTTACACACACTGAAACACCGCATAGATCACAGGTAACAATGTCTTAAACATTGTTTCGGAGCACTATAAGCGCTCTCATTTATTGTGATAAAATAAAAAAGAAAAGGGTAAAAGCTTAAGATGGTCATCATTATAAACACTTTTCCTCATCCTAAAATGGGATAACTACCATTCCATTTCCTCCTATTCTAATTATAAAACTACCTTGCAGATATATGGGAACAAGATATGCAACAACAATGTGGCCCAAAGGTTGATGAAGCTCAAATGAATCATGGGAGGCAGTTCAAATTCCAATGAAGTAAGAAGCCCTGGTTGACTTCTTTCAATCTATCTAAGCCTTAGCCTTGGTGGGAGAATACAGGTCCCAATGAAATAGTTCAGATGGGTGCAAGCGCAGCTTGACATCATTATTTATTAAGAAAATGAAAGAAAAAGGAGGAGATGACACTTTTTAGATTCACTATCAACTGAACTGAGAAACCATGGATAGATAGATACATTTCAAGTCCTATTAAGGGTGGAGTGGTCTTGGGCATGTTTACTCACCCAAAATCCATTTTTTGACTGTTTTAGCTAAGTTCTGAGAATTAATTCACGTATACTCATCGGTTTTTCAGCATAATTGAAGTAGATGAGCTAATACATGTGATAGATGTGTTTCAGGTCAAAATGCAGTAAGAGTTGACCCAAATAGCAAAAGGAACACGAACCGAGCATTATAGATGATCGAGGCATGAAATAAAGGGTCTGTGGCACTCAGAATGCAACCAGCGATGGGCCCGGCGCCACAACTGTCACCAAACTCCAGAGGATGAACATCCATCCCTGGGTCGCGATGAGAAGCACGTTGTGGACCAGTTTCTGTGCGATGGGGGCCATGCCACAGACCTAGCTTTCAGCGGAAATCTATTTTAAAATCGAGGCCAAGTCCTACTAGGAGGAGTGGTTATTTTCTACCATTATAAAGAGAAGGAATTGTTTGGGTGGGGAGTTGTTGATCACTTTTTGGCGACCCATACTATGGGGAGAACTGAGAAGACCCCAGTATCAAGGTTTTTACTTTTCTATTCTTTAATTTAGTACAAATAACATGAATTCTTACAAGTACTGAGTTTTAATTTTATATTTTTTCTCTTCATCTTGATGTTGTTTAGTTATTACAGTTCTACAAATACAGTGCAAAAAGTTTTTTTTTAAAAGATGAAGAAATATAGTGCAAAAAGTTAATGAGTATCTAAACACCATAACAAGGGTTATGGGACCTAGAATAGGAATAAGGATAATGCCTTTTTTACATCAAATCTTCACATGAAGGTGTCGATCATTGTGCATTAATGGTTCTTTCATAAAGATTTTTTTTTTGGATGGCTGCAAACACTGAAACTTGCCTAAATTTTAAACTTGCTTGACAAAAGAAGTTAAGATCAAGAAAAAAACTAGTATCAGTGATTTAGGGCTATCAACTCCATCTGAATGAGTTAAGCAATGAATTATCCGTTTAAATTACAACACCTAAGGAACCACAGCTCTAGTTCTTCTTTAATAATTGCACTCAAATCAAACATCTTCATAGACTATAAATAATTCAAATTCCCAAAAAACCCCATTCGAAACAGTGATCATAAGATTGAACTACTGCATAAATTGTAATTCCTCCCCAAACTCCCTATGGAATTCGACATCGACCACTTTACACCTTAAAAGGTGTAATTTTGAGCTACATCCTGCAGCCACCGTAGTAGTTACGTTTTTGGCAGAACCCAATAGTTTTGGCTAAACCCTAAAAACAAATTAACTTAACATGTATAACCTAGTAAGCAAAAAGGATTGCAAAAACAAAAATTGTAGCTCCACCTCTGAATCCAACAAGTACCAAGCACCATAGAACAGACAAACTCATAAACATACGTCATTTACACGAACAAAATGGAGAATCCCGCTTTTGGACCTCAACACATAACCACCAGAAAAAAAAGCTGAAAAAAAGGAAGATTACCAAAGGTGAATTCATGGGGCACAGGGAGATCGAAATCTTGAGAAGCATATGAGACCTTGAGAGTGATAGTGGGATTAGAAGAAGGATCATTTTCTCTCTTCTGAACAAGCATGCCGCTAGGCCTAATTTCCCAGGCAGCTCCATCGCTGCTACTGCTATTCATTGACCCTTTCATCCCCAGAATCGATCAGTGATGAATTTGAAGATTATTTGACAAACAGGACGGAACCGTGATTTAATTTTAAAATAAAAGTATTTTATATGTATACTATGTTTAAAACATAAAAACGAGCATGAAGCCTAATCTAATTTCAACTTTTTATTGTCAACCTTAAAATATTCTATCTTACATAAAATTATCCTTTTAATTTGTTATTTTTATTTTTTATTATTTAATTTCAAAATCCATTTTGGATTAGAATTTTTTGTATTTAGAATTCATTTTTGATATAAGACTATTCTATATAAATAATTACCTAGTGTAATATCCTGTTTATTTTAGATCAAGAGAAATGTGTATGTTACTGGGTGTTGACTGAAACTGCTGATTAATGCCTCC
>JAOTQR010000002.1:20645054-20658453 GCA_025774065.1 Solanum ossicruentum | reverse complement strand
GTGAAACGATATTATATTATGTCAAACTATAAAGAGAATTAAGAAACATGATACGGATGTTTGTGTAGTTAGGTAGTTTTTCCTAAAATTAACTACTTAAAAATATTCTTCTAAAATTTTATCCAACATACCCTATACAATCTCATAAGTGAGTCTGAAAAGGATAGAGTATACGCAAACCTTGCTCTTACCTCCTCTGAGAATGATAAAGTATACGAAACCTTACTCTTACCTCTTCGGGTAGAAATGTTATTGCAGAAAGACATTGTTTTATTTTAGTCAAACGCTACAAACGTGCTTAAAAACATCTAAAACAGTTCTATCAAAACAAGATGTGAGTTCAAGTATGAAATAACCCATACATGTACTCTCTGGTAAACATACTACACGCAGGCACTTGAATAGTGGGAATGTGAACAAATACAATTGAAAGAGGAGCAATGGCAATTGGATCAGCGGGATTCACTCTTTTAGGTTCCAAGAAAGGGATTCTTCCAAAATGATCTACATGAAGCTCCTTTCCATTCAAAAGCACTGTTTGGCTATGCAATTCACCATCTTTGGCTGTAAGGTGATATTCTTCCCTCTCGATTTCATGTCTCGAGTTCTGATCCTTCGTGACCTGCTGCAGCACTAGCGACTCTCTCGTGTTAGCACCTGTGACTGAAAGACTAATATTAACTGTTGTACCAACATGCATGTTGATCAACATTAGCGCGATTCCTTCCTGCAACATATCGGTATGTATTCAGAAACAACAATTTCTAGTGTACAGTATGCTTTGTTTTTTGTTCCAATTATCTGATGTTCAAACTTACAGAAGATTTTGAACAATGAGCGTAAGAGCGTAGCTTTTTGGTCCCTTGGAAATGTGTTGATAGAACATTTCTTCCCATCAAACGGTGCCATAAAAGAGCACTGTATGCATGAAAGAGAATGCAAGTAACAATAAGTATAATGTTAAACGAGGATGTTACATTACCTAGCAAAAACGTGTTCTACAATAGTTCAATCGGTGATGAAGTTGGTTGTGTTTTTCAAAAAAAGCAAACATCGAAGAGCTGCTAAGGCGTACCCATAATAATCAGGATTTGGATGAAAGGTTGTGGTATTGAGGAGACCATAGTTTCCACCAACCAACGTTTGTCGACAATATGCCTTACTATTGGACATGGCTGACATCCCAAGCTGATCCAAGTACCTATATATTGCACGATGTAAAATCACTTATATGAAATCTTGACAAGAAGATCATCAGAGGTATAGACTAGTTAGGTTGAATTTTTACCAAAAGCCGGATACAAAGCTATTTGAAACATGATTACGACCGCTGTTATAAACTCCTCCACTTTCACCAACCCATGCTACTGCTGAAGTTCCAGAATTTCGGAGAACCCCTTGAAGATTTCGCAATATTTTGGATTCTTCATCTAGAAGAGAAGGATCAAGTATTTTCTGAACTAGGTTGGTCTCGTTGCCTAAATATGAGATGATTCGTTATTTCAATAACCACGGTTAGCTAGGAGACTGGGATTAGGTGAAAATTAAAGCTTACAACAACAACATGTCCAGTGTAATCCCGCGAGTGAGTTTGCAGAGGGTAGCATGTATGCAGACCTTACCCCTACCTTGGGAAGCAGAGAGGTTGTTTCCGATCAACGCTCGATTCAAAGGAAAAGTATATCAAAGCAGATCGAAATAGACATAATGAAAGTGAAGAAATCATGGCAAAATAAGATAGAAAATATGATGAAGAATCTGTAAAAAGGATCAGTAATTACAACACAATACTGCAATGGTTGAAGTACAGGAGACAGAAGATAATATCAGAAATCGAAGGACAAGAAACTACATGGGAATGCTACCACTACAGGGAAAATTAAAGCGTCATTGCATAAAAAGAGCATAATGTACCTCCACCAACACTGTAAATATGATGTGTAACTACTTGAAGAGAATTGGATGCTTTATCTATGAATTCCGGAAACCAAACAGCATCAAATATTCCTCCTGGTGCAAGGATTAATGGCATGGCATCCTTCCCTTTATATATATCTTGCACTAACTTGTGAAGAGCCATAACATCACAAGCGTACTGATCGGCTGAAATAGCTGGACCTATTCCGTTTCCATTCAACTCATTTCCTGGAAAGAAGCAACAAATTTAAATCACATGTAGCAGAGAATAGACCAAGCTATGAATACCAGTGAACAGTCTCAGAGTTGGCTTGTCATAGTGTCAATGCATTCCTACGGAAGAAAGTGATCCATACAAACCTACCATACGGAAGCCCTTTGACATTTATTTTCTTGTTCAAGAGAAAGATTATGGATATACTGTCAACTACAACAGAAAGGTTCCCTATCACCTTGTATGATGATCTAATTACAGGAAATTGGTGCATATGCTTTTTAATATGATAAAAGAATGCTTGACCATACAAGGATAATTCTCATGCTACGTGCTCCTTACAATTATCGTTAATTCTCTTACGTTTATGCTAGATTTTCATACCAGCATTTAAAGAACTGAGGGAGTTTCATACCAAGCTCCCAGCCATGGATACTATAACCTCTGCTAACTGTATATGTGATGAAAGACTCTGCATTGCTGGAATCCCAATTTCCCAAAGCAGACCGGCCATCAGGAACTATTGTCTTTCCATTTAAAGCATTCAGCCCAAAAGTTACTTTTGCCCTGCAATGATATACCGTAGTATAAGGAGCAGTGAGGATCACATAATAGCTCTTCAATAACAAGAACTCAGCTCCTCAATCAAATTTAAAAATGCAGAAAACTGCATGAAATAAAGTTACCCCGTTTTCTCGAAGAGTTCGTTGAGTTCATCCCAACGAGACAAAGGCAAGCAACCTTGGCTGAAGCCAAACAATTCTGTACTATTACGGACAAAAGGAGTACATGGTTGTTCATCATGCGTCGTTTGGTATATTAGTTTATCTTGCAATGTGCCTCCGAGTCTAATTTTTAATGGAGAAAATGCTGCAACATGCAGGAAGAAACTTCAATAGTTACTCATTAATCAGAAAACTACTGATTAAATTTTGAATGTATCTATCATACATAGGCGTTTCTCCAAGAATTTATACCTTTGATTGCATTCAACAATACCTTGTTGCTTAAATCCTGCAATACACTCCCTATCAGTGCAATGAGATGTAAGGTAGAACATAACATAACATAACATGTCCAAGGGTGTAGCCTCGTCGTCAATGAAGTGGATTGAAAATCATGAGGTGTCAGGTTCAGGTTCAAATTTCGAAATAACGGAAATGACTTTCCAAATGAAAGTTGGAAAACAAGTTCCATAAGTGACTTTTCAATTTCACTATCTCCTCTCCACCCTACAGCTAACGCCGCAACCCCCAACCCTTGACCACCCCAATGGAAGTAGAAATATAATTTCTTGCTTCCTTACCAAATACTAAATATAATTTCGAGGAAAACATTTTCCTTCCTAAAATTATCAAAATATGAAGAATATATAGTGGGTATAGTGGTTTACACTGCAAAATTCATATGAAACTGTCATAAATTAACACAATCAAATAAGATTTAAGTTTTATATCCTTTTTATAAGACAATTTATTTCAACACATAGCATTCTGAAAAAGTTTCATTTTTAGTAGGTGGCAAAGAAATCTTAGAAGGGGCTATTTGTCCATGATTTTTTCACTTTATTTGAGCATAAATTTCAAGTATTTGAAAAACAACACAAATGTGTATTTTCTTTTTTTCACTCCAATTACTTGCAAAAAGTCAAAGGCAACTCCGATTTTCAAATATCATTTTTCAGTTAAGCTAGAGTTTAACATAACCAGAGCATTTAAATCAGAGTAAATCAAGAAATCGTAAAAATGAAACTTACAATATTAAGAAGAGAAGCATTTCCCCAACTACAAGTTCCATAGTCACACTTAGTAGGAGGCCACCAATCTAAGGTTGCACAAATGAAATCCTCATCAATTTTTGCAATGGAAGAAAACCCATCAATGTAAAGAGTCCCTTCTTCAACAATATGAAAAGACTCTTGTGCTGTTGAAATTTGGGTGAAGTACAAGGACAACAGCAAGAAGCACAACCCCAAGAGGGAAGAAGCCATTTGCAGAGTAGAAGTGAGTAATTAAATCCCTTTCACAGTAAAGTTACATTTTGTTCATTCTTTACAATGAAGATTGCATTAAATGCCACACGTCTTCCTTATAATACACGTGGGAATTTGTACCCAGCCCTCCATTTTTATTTGTTTCGAGATATGTCACACTTCCAAATTCAAAATTATATATATATCAGTGATGATAAATAGAATAATATTATGAAATAAGTATCAATATTTAAACAACAAAAGAGATAAATGGGAAAATACCGAAGTATAGTATTTTTATTTTCACTTGTTTTTACTCATTTATTTATATATAGCATATATGAATATCTATTTGCTATGAATATACTGGGACATCAAGTGTATTATATGGATAGCTAATTTACAACATATAGTAGATATTGAGTATATCTATTTCATTTAATAAGAAAAAGATACATAATAAATATTTTTTAAAAAATAAAATAAAGAGAAGTTTGTTAGTTTCAAACGTATAGTAAACTAAAAAGATGAATGAAAAGTGTTTTGGAACAAAAAATGAGGAGAAGGATATTTTTTACTAAACGATGAATAGAAGGTATTTATATATCTTTTATATAGTTCAAAAGTATTGTTGGCCTTTTTTCTTGTTTTAAAAATATGTTCTTTTTATAAAGTTTATTTTTCTTGTTTCTTGAGATGTGCTCATAAAGTGATAATAATGAATAGTGATATAGCAAAATTATTGATATTTCTTTAGGGGATATGTCAAATCATATATGAATAAAGTAAATATAGACGAAGATAGCATATAACAGAAAGTGTAGTAAAGATAAAAATTTTAACTAACGGAACATGTGATAGTGATAAAGTCTGCTTATAGACTCACCATACACAGTTCCCTTCTAACACATGACTGTTTTGGGTACATCGAAGTTTCCTCCGAAGTTCGAAGAATAAAAGAGCGATGAGCGACTAAAATAAAAAAAATGTCTTCTGTTTTCCCCCTTTTGTCAAAGGGTAAAAAATCAACATATTCTCAAGCAGTTAGGATTTCCATCCTCAAAACACATATCAAAATGAGACCTCAAAAATTTCAATTTTACTGCAAAACTCAGTTCTCCAGCCTGTAAAGATGGAGTTAGTGTCGACGAACATTGTTAAGGTTGCAGCAACTCAGTAGAATGTGGATAAGGCGCAGCCCTATCTTCTTTTCGCCTTCAATCATTACCTAAAGAAACTATAAAGGGCAAAACTTGCCGAGCTTCTGCCAGAAAAATGAACTAAGAAAGGCGACGATAGAACTGCAGTAGTACCTATAAAGGTGCATTTGTCAAGTATGTCCTCTCGTAAAAGCCAGTTATTTGGTCGGCCACAGCCCACATAATCGCCTGTCCAGGTGGGATCCTCATGAGCCGGGGAAGTAGTCCCTTCCACAAGGCACGTAATCCTTCTTCTGCATGTATTGTTGTGATGGCATGAAACATTCCTCTGTACTTCAACTCACCCCCACATTTACTCTGAGCCATGAGCCTTGTTTTCACAACATCGAATGGACCGGTGCATATAGGACCAACTGTCCCCGCCAGGAATCCTGATATCATAGACTGCCATGGCTGAAGAACTTTCCCATCACCTTCATGTTTCTTCCACAACATTGTGTCAAATGCATTCTTGGCTGTAAACATGGCGGCCTGATTTGTGCCATTACGCATAACAGTTGGCGCCGCACCCGCCCAGAGACCGAGAATGCCTTCTTCACGAACAATCATACGAGCACAGTGTACAGGTCCCTTATATCGCAGAAGCTCAGGACTTAATCCTCTCTGCTGCTGTAGTCTAATCTTCACCACCTGCATTGATCAAAGTTTGACAATCATTTAGTGGGTTGAATATCCTTTCAAAAATCTGTCTACTTGTATTATGCCCTTTTAGAGATGCTAATATGCCAAATATTATGCAAAGTCATGCAAGTAACCAGATATTAGTATCCTGTAGTTATTATTCTTGACAAGTGATACAGGACAACCTTCAATTGGAATTTGGAACAGTGGATAAGCCTATGATCAGCCAGAATGAAATGAAACTAAAAACAGCTCAACAAGCGACCATATACAAATGAGCAGTGTAGTTATTTTACAGATGCTTTCGTTGCCTTCTAAAGACTTCTGTATAAACATGTGAAACACATTTCATAAGTGTCCCTAGAAGGTTAAAGCATCCCAACTAAGATAGGAGATAAGTATTCCATACAAACATTTCCACAGAATCTTCCAGGACCTCTACATACTCAACAAAGCACTAGGTATCCATCACCACGCTATCATTTCCATTGCAAAGATAATATCAAAATTGTAGGGCAATATGAGCGGCATGTCCATGTGAAACCTAGTCTGTTTACCAGGAACCACATCAACTATTAGAATAAAATCTACAACTATTTGGACATTAATTTCTTTTAACTGGATGGTTATCAACATGGATTAATGAAACCTCAATGAAGCCGGGTCGACTTAGATATATCTCAGTGAGGTAAATTTCAACCAAACTGCTTTTACAAAATCTATTCAACTAAATGTTCGCTGAACATGTTACAGAACTTTCAAATGCATGGGCAACAAACCAAATTTCTCCATTGTGAAAATTGCATTCATCATCACAATTTAAAAATGAGTCACTACGTAGCCTAAATGGAAGAGAAGGGAATTACCTATTGATCAAAGTTCTACTTTCCTTTTGAATTTGAAAGAATTGGCTAACATAAAATAGCAATGGTCCTCTACACTCACTCTATTGAGTCTCATATCATATTCTTTTACACATAAAAGAATCACCGGTGTCACAAATCCAAGCTATTTATAGAAATCTTCACCGACCTACAAATAAATGAATAATACTTTTTGCCACCTAAAAGGAACATTATATGGAAAATCCACAAATTGGCCCTCTGTTGCACTCCCTAATTCTTCTCCCTCTAGCACTATCTTGAATTACTCAACATTTTGAGATAGCATTTAATTTCCACTATACTCTGCAGTAACTTAATTTTCTTGTTCTCTTTGTTGCTTTCAGCAACCTAGTATTCTTACTCCAACATCCTCCATTAGAGCTGCATATCCAACCTTTTTTTTTCTTGATAAAGCACTAAAGCTGCATAACCACATCTCAACTTCTCACTCTAGTAATTAGTGAAGAGATACTCCAGCGCTTTATTCGCTAGTCTAACTGGTCCAACTTATCTTATCCAAGGAGAAGACAGTATGGTATACACCCACTCTCCCCCTAATCCTCTACTAGTCAGGGAGCATTTTACACACGGAAGTAAGTTTTTAAGCCCTTTTCATATTGTAAAATCCATTAGCTAAGGACCACCTTCAATCCAACGGACAGTTGATGATCAACACTAATCAGAAATAATAATAGTAGAACTGCTAATAATTCTGTGCATATCCATTAATTTGAATGAACTACAAAATTCCTAGTAGATATATTAAAGTTACAATTGCTACGTCCACAGCAATAATACAAAATCCCTGTTTTTTGAATAAGAATAATCAACCTAACAAAATCTTACTATCATCGTCTTTTTTTTTCATAACTGAGATAACCCCCGATGGACCAGTGGTGCATGGTTAGAAAATCGATGGATAATAGGTTGTCTCCCCTTCACTTAAATACCAATTTTTGTCTACAGTAAGTTATGAAACCATGATGTACACCTAACTCACACATCACTTCTCGCGCTCTTATCACTATATCGAAGCCTTGGGAAATCATCTATCCAAATATACATTCTTTTTTCCTTCTTCAAGAAGCAAGCCACTTCAACAACAACAAATCCAGTGAAAGCAAACTACTTCCCTTAGAAAATTACTCCAATTACCTAACTAAGAAAAACTGGCCATTTTTAGGCAAAGCGTGCGTGATCAACCAGAAAACAATATAAAATCAGCTACGGTCACCACTTATAGTGTCCACAGAACCTGTAAATGTGTAACCAAATCAGATCTACCACTCATTCTAGGTCAAGTTGTTCATGGCTTTATTTGAAATTAAAAACATGGATAATTGGAATGTTCTTCCAGTATGTGCATAAACTCTCCAAGTATGTCATTCAATTAATTGACCTGATTTCTCTATTGAGGTCAGAGTTGAAAGTTTGATATAAACAGAAGTTGGGTCTAAATTGGAGATGAAGTCAACAGTTTGACAATGGATGATAATCAAGAGAACTTAAGTAATCCTAAGGCGCAGTCATTGTTGAATGTACATGAGAGAGACATAACCTCGGCTCTTGGAGAAGGCAGGACAAAGACCCCCTAATCTGTTCTTAAGGAGAAAACAGGTTTGGGGTTTTAAAGGGATTTTTGGCCCTACATTTATTTTTGTGTTAGAAGAAATAAAAATAAAAATATGAGTTGAGTACAAATGGATGCACAAAACTTAATAATGTAGAGTATGCTATGAATACACATGTTCAACTAGTAAAACACTTTGGTGGTTCATATTTTAGAAGAATTTATCTTAGTAAGTAGGAGAACCTTATTTCCAAATAATTAGATGCAGCATTTAGCAGTGTGATGGAGCAAGTGAATGAAAAGCACGTTGACAACTAAACACCATACTACCATTTGGTGTACCAAGATGATTAGCTCCCAACTGCCATTTGCAATTCTGGAAACACGAGCAGCAGTTGACCCAAAACAAATGTTAGTTATTTACCCTCTCCTTTATCCAAATCACTCTGTTTCAGAAAGTCCATGGTGCTTATCACTCCAACAACTATCATTCTCTGCATGTAAAATCCTTCACTAGAATTGAAATGATCATAATTGGACTGTCTGTCAAGCCAAGGAGTGAATTAACACTTTATGGTCACATTCCCTCAACATACACACACTGATAAAGTCATTTGATTTACTTTTTACCTATATGTGTTGTTTATGGTTAGTAGCTACTTATCTCTTTGTCATCAATTATCTCCTTGGTATTGTCGGCACTTCAAGCTGTTCGTTTTGGTTTACTTATCTCTCTGTCCTAAATCATCTCCTTGCTATTGTCAGTACTTCAAGCTGCAATCTATCCCTGAAAGAGCTAACTCACCAAGCTTTCGGGTGATTCGATAGTTTCAACCGAACCATTAACCAGACCAGCTCTTCATAATCTAGAATAGAAAAAGAATTGTTTGGTTCCCAAAGTTTCAGTGGACAAACTAATACAATGGATCAGAAATTAAAACAAACACAAAATGAGTATACAGGCAGACTCTAAAAATTGGGGGCACAAAAAGGGGAAATGTTGGAGGAGATTATAATGCAGGAAATCCAACCCAAATGAGCAAATTATACAACTTGAAATGGCAATCAGAAGAAATTAACAAACCTCAAAGGGCGTGACAATAACAAGAGCTTCAAGAACACCAGCACCGAAACCCGACATGACCCGACCCTGTGGGCTAAGCTTACCCGTTTCCGAATCCTTAAAAGCTGTCTGAAAAACCGCATTGGAACCCATGCGCAACGCATACTTGAGAGTCAAATGAGTCGCGAATGGCGTCAAACCTTTCCAGAGAGCCCTTACGCCTTCGTTTTTCACGATAGTCGAGCCGCAGTGGGAAATCCCCTTGTAAGAACCGGTCCGGTCCAGTTGAAGCCGGGTTTTGATAACGTCAATGGGTTGCAAGCAACTGGCTTCGACGATTCCACCTAATGAACCAGAAATGGCCTTCATGTAGGGTGGAATCGTTTTCTTACTCCTTGAATTTTCTTCCGCCATTGAAATTAGTGAAGCAGAAGGATGAGGAAGGAGAAGTTCTAAAACGGCGCCGTTTTTGAGGTGTACTGCACCTTCATCTCCGCTTTAATGGAGAACAAAGAGAGACTTATTCTTTTTTACTTTTCTTCAAATCTTGTCACATGACTAACATCAATAATTTTTTATTCGGAAACACACGTGGATTTCATATATTTTTATGTCTTTACTTTTTCAGGGAAAATATTCAGCCTAATAAAAATAATTACTGCTACTACTTTACATTAGCTTATATTTTTATAAACATATTGCTACAAGAATATTTGATTTATAGTGAATGTTGTAGATTCTTCAAGAGTTAGAAATTTTATTTAAAAATCAAGTTAGTTTTTTACTTAGAGACATCAATTGTTTCGTAAGGTTTTTTTTTATTGTAAATTTGTAATAGACACATGAATTATCTATAATATAAAGCTTTCTTTATTGTAAATTTATAATAGACACATGAATACTATTCGAGAGTATTAAAAAATCTTCTCTCCTACTTTATTCTTTATATTATTTTATATAGCTTAATAACAAATAACAAGCATCCTTTTTTCGTCCTCTTTACTTTATACATGCATAATCTAATTTTTTACCCTAGTACTTATTATAGAATAAACATGTTTAACGTGTAAAAGATATTTATACATAATTTTATATTGTTATACACATTTTTGATAAAAATAAAAATCTGAGCACGCAACTTTTGAGGAATAGATGGAGTTCTGAATTCAAAGATTTCATTTTCTTGAAATTTAAAAAGATGATTGAGATATTTATATTTAAAATAACAATGAGACAAATTTATTCGTATTATGAGTATTTAATTCACCTTTGAGAAAAGTTCATTAGTGCTACGCGGATCTACAGTAACAAGTATGGATTCTCGACAATCCCCACCAACTATGGGGATCAATTTGGCAAATGTAATTTTAGACACTTTTTTTTCTCTTTGAAAAACATAAGTAACAAAGTACTAGATTTATTAGTATTTCATATAAATTTTGTATTTTATTAAATTGCTGACCCTATGAATATTCTTTGAACTAGACATGCAACCGCTTGTTAAGCAAAATATAAATGTTCTGGAATATTTTCAAAAGCCTCCCTTACATTTAATCATATAACACTAACTTCTCCATGGTTTCAAATATTACTTATTCTCAAAATTTGCCATGCCAACTAGGACATCTTTCACAAGAAATTCAGTACAGAAATCACACAGGGAAAAAGAAGAAAGGATAAAGCATTATCACCATCAACAATGCAACACAATTGAGTCATACAGTAATACCATTTCCTCAAATGACACTGTTAACTTTAAGCATTTATCCTCAAAACTACTTTACAAACTGAGAGCCACATTGGTCCTACATTCTTTCTATTATTTGTGGAGAGACAGAGATGGCATGTGCACCAAGTATCCAAATCAACGGTCCTTGAAAGACTGCAGAGAGCACAAATCGGGAAATAAGTTAGTCACTAGCTCGACGTTATTTTGTCCTTGATTGAGAAAGATTCAGCATTGTTACCTCAAAATTTTTGGACACGTCCCTCACCTGATCAGCAATTTCTTGCCTCTTTTGCTGAGCTGCAAGTACCAAAAACAAAAGGTCACAACGGCCTGAAAGATTCATGAGGACAAAAGGGAAAAATGGAAATAATATTTACCCATTTTTGATAGATCCTCTATTCTCTTTGATGTCCTCACTGCAAATCTTTGAAAACTAGCACTGAGATAAAGAGAAGAAGCCTTTTTAGTATTCAGTTGGTGATGTCTCAAACATTAGCCAAATTGCTAAAGGGACTTAGCTTATTATTCTACCTTGGAAGAATCAAAAAGTATATACAGTAAATTTAAGATGATAGCTATAACACATTTATAAAATAAATTTTGAAAAATGGCATTTCATGCATATGTTCTACTCTTGACTAGCAACCCAGTCACATGGATATGAACTTCCTTAGCCTCGTACAAGACTAGCCTATTACAAACACTTAACCGTAACGTGTACGAAGCACAACTAGGATGGCCACAAGAAATAGAGGCAGCAGAAGAGTTTACTCTAACTTCATCAGGCTATCACTTATTTACAAGTAAAGCTAACAATAATTTAACAGATTCCTGATTTTTTTTTGTTTTATTTATTTATTTCTTTTGAGGGGGAGGGGGTGTGGTTCCCACCCAATGTCCAAAGCCCGCATTGGAGCCCCAACTAAATTCGGATTTTCACTACAAGGTCCATTTAGGGGTGATGCGCCCAACATGATTTTCTCCATACCCAGAGCTCGAACCCAAGACTCTTGGTCAAGGGTGAAGCAGTCTCACCACTACACAATAACCCATGTTGGTATTCTTTGCTTTTATAGCTAAAACTGCACAAAAAATGAAACCATCTTTGCCTTTGCTAGTAGTTGCAAAGTACGGAGACATGAAACAACACAAGATTATACAGACACCATGATAAAATACTACCCTCATGATTAGACCATGTCCCTGAGATTTGATAAAAGAAAGGTGCATTAGCGGTTAATACGTCGTAATAGGATAAGTTATTAGGAATATGACGGAACGAAAGACCAAGGTAAGAAAGAGGAGTACACCAAAATGCAAGTGTTGCACCAAACACTAGTTGTTTCTTGTTGCAAGTTAATGCAACAAAAAGACCAGGAAATAACAAATTGTGTCTAAGACATATATGACAACACATAACGAACCACCCGAGAATTGAAAAAAGATCATCTTTCGTCTGGTCAAACCAAAAGGTATCAAATGCAAACAAATACTTTTAAGAAGAATTTCTTTCTCAATAAGGCACCAAGAATAATGAAGATAACACAGATTATTAGGCCATTAAACTGATATTATCTCACAACCATTAAAAACATACAAAAGTAAGATAAGAAGATGATCATTCAGCCTTGAATCATCAGATGTTTGAGACATCAAATTTCAATCATCAACACAATCATTAGAAGCATACAACATTATCGACATGTTCACAATTATATTGCAAAGACAAGCTGATCGATAATCCCACACAAAAGCCCGAAAACACAAATAGCCTCAAAATGGTAAACTCTAATGATATTAGCACCATTTCTAGGGAATATGAAAAAGGAATAGCTTCGATCTGTAAAGAAATTTTAACAAAAGAGTTGTTTTCATCTCTTAAATCATTTATAAGCATAAGGAGTAATCATCAGCATGCACACAAATTAGAACACGTAAAGGTCAATAATAGACAGAGTCCATAGTAAGATTCCAGCTAAATTCAATTTTTTAGAAGGGGCCACTATTGGCTACTGGGCAACCCTATGCATCACCAACAATTCAATGACAATCTTCCATGCAAGACAAACACATATTAAGGTTCCTCATATTGACACCGATCTCTGATCTATCAGAGGTTGGAGGCAGACCTACACTCTGAGTAGCGGGTCACGTGCACCCATTAACCTCAGATAAAATCATATATATATATATATATATATATATATAT
>JAOTQR010000002.1:20629772-20642356 GCA_025774065.1 Solanum ossicruentum | reverse complement strand
GTGTTAGGTATGGTTTAGGAACTTGCTGATAGTGTTGATTCTGCATTTGAAATCCTGTCGGTATTGGTATATTCAAGAAGCATTGCTATCGCGGCTGCTTGGGCTTAGATATGCTGGGTTTGACCCTCTATATTTTCACAAAGAAATATAAAGTTCAACCAGTCAAACTTCACAAGAAATGTTTTGTAAGCAGCTTTAAAAAATATTTTCTTTACAAATATCATCCACCATAGCTTTGTGATATACTTGAGGAATCCAATAAAAACTATTGAATTGTCAATTAGTGAAAATGCAAAAACTTTTATCTACAGAAATCAGTACAAAATTTTAATTTAACTAGTATTTTGTCAGTGATAGCAAATCTAGAATATATCGAGTCAACAGTGGTTTTGTATAACTACATTCTCATTCCCTTACCTCCTAAAACCTAAGCTGACTAAAAGAGGAATAATGTCCTATAGAAATTCTCAGTTGAGCCTACATTTGGAAATCAAGATTTAAGTTTGATATTTGGATAAGTTGAAAATAAAAAGAAAAATTTGATTCAAAGGATTGGATGCATTTCGATTTTATATCATAGTAAAGAAGACAATTTTTTTTATTGAAAACATAGATATATATATATATGTTTGTCATCAAGTATTGGTACGGATAGAAAATATATAACAAAAACTAGTTTGAGTGAATATTTATATATCGTGTACATTATAATACTTGTGTTCATAAATTATTTTTATATAGTTATCAATGACATACTTTATGACTAAGAAATGACAAATAGGAAATAGTTTAAAATATCCAACAATTTCACATATATTTTAAATTATTTTAAGAATAATAACAAGACTTGCTTAATTTTATGATCCAAACGCTATAGATATGATGTTTTTTTTGACTATGAACCAAACTTAGATCGATAATAATTAAGTGAAAATTCATACTTCTATTATCCAATTCAATAATAACTTTTTGGTGTCACATGTTTAAAGCTTCATTCTACATATGCTATACTTAAGATCACAATTTTAGTGTGTAACAATAAGAAATGTAACGTTCTAGGTCACCAAATACTCATTTCAACCCTTTTCCTTCTTATAGAGAAAGTAGTGGGAGAAAATATTCTTAAATATCAATAATTTGTACTACTATAATGCTCTATTGGGTTAAATTTGTTTATCTGATTTTGACTTGATACAAAAAAGTAAAAAAGATGATTTTTGACTCTTGATTTATAACTAAATATATATAACAAAATATGTTTTAATTTTGTATTCTTCAACGAAACCAAAGAGGTATTCAATAAAAAGAAATATTTTCTTAAAACGAATTATAAAGAAAAACTGAAGAAGTATATGAATTTGGTGCCTACTTTTAGTCCTCTTGGATTAGTAAGGGTTCCTTTAAGGTTCAAGTAAAAGGGTGATCATTACAAGTAGTATTCTTCACTGGGTCTGATTCGCAAATCAGAATTCTCAACTTCTCTCAAGAAAATCTAGTTTAGAAAATCTCACATTATAATCACTTACCTAAGGATATGACTCCGGATTGACACAGAAAAGTTAGAGCTAATGGTTTTTTTTCTTTCTTTACCATTGTTCACTCCCAAGAATTTTGTAGAGTAGAATAGTAAAGCTTCTGCTCATATTTTTTTTTCTCAAAAGTACAAAACAAAACTATCTAAAAAAAGAGGGCTAATAACTAGTTATTGGTAATTACATGATCCGAGGAATTTCTTCCAATCAAAGAAATTAGGAGAATCTTTGATTGGGAATACATCCTTCTGGATTAGATGTCTTTCCTTCTTCAGCAGTTCTTCAATCAAATTGGGATTGGTTGCCTTTCCTTCTTTATTGCTTCAATATATTCTTCACCTTTTACAACACTTGATTGAATTCTTTTCCTTCAGAGCTAGATTAAATGTGAGCTGATTGAGGATCGGTTTCCTTGATAACAGCCTTGGTTTTCAACCTTCCTTCTGTAGTAGTGGCTCCAAGGATGTCCTTTGTCTTCTTTCCTTTTTGATTTTCTTGCAAATGAAGTCATCAAATCTCATTAGATGCTAACATCAATTTTTGTTGCATACCAAATTTATATTTATCTTTTTAAAATACTTCAAATTATTCATAGTTGAAGCAGTCGAAGAAATGATTTATTAGGGGTAATATCGTAATATCAAGCAACTAATGCATGTACATAAATTCATAGTTAATTTTAAGAAAAATAGTTTGTTATGGGTAATATTGTAATTTCATAATTGAAGGTGATGAAGAAATAATTAAATAATAATTAATAGAAATAACAATAGACACTTTAATAACCACCGTAAAATTAGGTAGACACATTATAGTCACTTGCCTGTTTCAGGCAGCTGAAGTAGGCACGACAACTCTAAACTACCCAACTTTGCCGCTTATTAAATAAGAGAATGCAAGTGTCATAAATTGATAAGACTATAAAATATCTTTATAATTGTAATTATGTATTAACTTACTAGTTATAAGAGCACGTACTAGTAGAGGCCTAATACATATATATTTTTAATTTTAATTTATGTGATGATGATAAATTTTTTTACATGTTTTAAAAATTTAAAGTTATTAATTATTGTAATTTATAATATGTATATATAATGTCATTTTAAAATAATATTTGTTACTTATTTTTGTTTTGATTTATGTTACACATATAAAATTTTGAAAGTCAATCAAAGTTTTATTTATTTTTTAAATATTTTAATCTATAACACATTCCAAAAATTTAAATAAAATAATATAAAAATAAATAAAAGTAGACAGGTCAATAATTAGTTACCTGCTTCTAAGAGTTGAAACAAATAGGACAATCGAAAGCTAACCAAACAAAAAGCAAGATTTGCGATTGCTGAAAATTCTCTTATATAAAAAGAAAAAAATTTCAAAATATCCAAGCTAAGAAATGCTACCACGAATAAATATATATAACATTATAGTGAGATGAATATAATTTTGTATATGTTATTAGAGATTTCGAATTTACAAATTTAAATTAAAAAAATATTTATATGAAATGCTTTTTCTAATATGTTCAAAATAATTAGTTAACTCAGTAAACACCGACATCATATGATTCTGAAATGAGACCAGATGGGTATGCACCAAAGCACGGAACGTGGATGGGTTTAAGCTATGGTACTCGGGTTGATCTAGGGATAGAAATGGTGTAGGTATCCTAGTAGACGAGAATCTTAGGGATTATATGGTTGAGGTTAGGAGGGTTAATGATAGGATGATGTTTATCAAACTCGTGGTTGGTAGACATGTAGTGAACGTAGTTAGTACTTATGCACCCCAAGTAGGCCTAGATGGGGAAGTCAAAATGCTCTTTTAGGAGGATCTGGATGAGATTGGGCGAGGCATACCAGAGACAGAAATAATCTTTATTGGGATGACTTTAATGGGTATATCAGGGCAACTACTAGTGTGTTTTAAGATGTTCATGAAGGCTTTAGTTTTGGGGAGAGGAATGTAAGTGGGACATCTCTTTTGGATTTTACCAAAGCCTTTGAGTTAGTGATTGCTAACTCGTGTTTCCCAAAGAGGGAAAACAACTTGATTACCTTCTGTAGTACGGTATCTAAGACTCAGATACATTACCTACTTCTCCGAAAGGACGATAGAAGTCTATGTAAGAATTTCAAGGTTATTCCAAGTGAAAATGTTTTCACTCAACATAGGCTTTTAGTGATGGATGTAGAGATCAAGAGAGAAAAGAAGAAGAAGGTTATGTATGCCCAACCTAGGATTAGATGGGGAGGCCTTACTCCTTCCCTTTCTCGCAAAATGGAAGAAAAATTGAGAAACTTAGAGGTGTGAAGTAGTGAAGGTAATGTGAACAGTATGTGGGACACGACTGTTGGTTACATAAGAAAGGTAGCTACCGAGATACTAGGGGTTTCGAGAGGGACTTTTGGTGGACGTCAGGGCGATTGGTGGTGGAATGATGAAGCTCAAGGAAAAGTGAAAGATAAGAAGGTCGCTTATACAGAGTGATTAGAGTGTAGGGATGAAGATGAAAAGCAAAAGCTTTGGTAATTTATAAGACGGCCAAGTCAGAAGCAAAGATGGCTGCGACAAATACTAAGTCAGCAGCGTTTGAGCACCTTTATGAAGAGCTAATTGATAAAGACGGGGACAAGAGATTGTATAGGCTTGCTAAAGTGAGAGAAAGAAAAGCTCGCGACTTGGACCAAGTGAAGTGCATCAAGAATGAAGATGGCGAGCTGTTGGTGGATGACACTTCCATTAAATTAAGGTGGCAAGCTTACTTTCATAAACTCTTAAATGAAAAAGGAGATGGAGATACTGATATGAGTAAGTTGGCACACTCCGAAAACTATCGTGATTTTGGTTATTGCAGGCAATTCAGAGTTGAGGAGGTAAGATGGGCTATTAGTAGTATGAAGAGGGGGAGGGCGATCAGGCCCGATGAGATTCCGGTAGACTTTTGGAAGAACATGGTCAAGGATGGCATAAAGTGGTTGACTAGAATGTTCAATGCTATTATGAAGACTGCTAAGATACCTGATGAATAGAAAAGGAGTAAAATGGTTCCATTTTATAAGAATAAGGGAGATATTGAAAATTGTTATAATTACAAGGGTATTAAGTTGTTAAGTCACGCTATGAAGGTCTAACAGAGAGTAATAGAGATGGAGGTGTGAAGAGTAGTATTTATCTCGGAGAATTAGTTTGGATTCATGCCGGGGCGATCGACTACTAAGGCAATTTATCTTGTTCAGAGGTTAGTGGAGAAATATAGGGAAAGAGAGAAAGACCTTTATATGGTGTTCATTGATCTCGAGAAGACATATGACAAAGTCCCAAGGGATGTCTTATGGAGATGTCTAGAGGTGATAGGTATCCCAATGACATATATCAGGGCGATTAAGGACATGTACGATGGAGCTAAAACTCGGGTAAGAACGTGGGAGGAGACTCAGAGTATTTTCCTGTTGAGATGGGACTCCATTAAGGATCTGTGTTGAGCCCTTTCTTATTTGCCTTAATGATGGATGAGCTGACACGATCTATCCAATATGCTATTTATATATGACATAGTACTGATTGCTGAGACTCGGATTAAAGTTAATGATATGTTGGAGGCCAAAGGATTCAAATTGAGCAAGACCAAAACTGAATACTTAGAGTGCAAATTCAGTTTTGAGAGGGATGAAGCAAACTTTGATATGATGTTTGCCACTCTACCTATTCCTAAGAGGAAAAACTTTAAGTATCTGGGGTACATCATCCAGAATAGTGACGATATCAACGATGATGTCATACATCGTATTGGGCAGCATGGACTAAATAGAAGCTTGTATCTGGAGTATTGTGTGATAAGAAAAAAAACTTAAACTGAAAGGTAAGTTTTACAGATTGGTGGTTAGACCATCTTTGTTGTATGGGGTGGAGTGTTGGTCAATCAAAAATTCACATGTCCAGAAGATACATGTCGTAAAGATGAGGATATTGAGATAGATGTGCGTTCACACTAGGAGTGACAAGATTAGGAATGAGACCATTCGGGAGAAGCTAGAGGTGGCTCCGGTGGCTGATAAGATGAGGGAAGCGAGAGTGTGATGGTTTGGACATGTGTAGAGAAGGAGTACCGATGCTCCTGTTAGGAGGTGAGAGCGGTTGAGTTTAGGAGCTACACTGAGTGGTAGAGGTAGACCAAAGAAGTACTGGGGGAGGCGATCAGACATGATATGACGAAACTTGATCTCATTGAGGATATGACCCTAGATAGAAAGAAGTGGAGGTCGTGAATTAGAGTAGTAGGCTAACTGGTTGGTAGTGCTAGGTGGTTATCTAATCATGGGGTATAGTAGGGTAGAGTAGTAATAGTGTTTTATAACATGTGTTGTCATTATTTGTTGTTTATGTGTTAATTGTATCATATTTACGTATTGTCATGTGCTTTTGGTTATTAGTCATTTTTTGTTGTTCTCTTTCTTTTGCTTTTTGTCATATCTAGTTTATTCTGCTTATGGTTTTTTTGAGACAAGGGTTCCAGGAAACAATCTTTCTACTTCTATGAGATAGTGGTAAGGTCTGCGTACATTTACCCTCCCCAGACCCCACTTGTGGGATTTCATTGGATATGTTTCTGTTGTTGTTGTTGTTGTACTTTTGTTATATTTTTTCTTTCATTCTTTTTAAAATTTTGCTCTTTCTTTTTTTCTTTCTTGCTCTTTCTTTCTTCCATTTTCCCTTCTTCCTATTTTTTCTTTTCTTTCGTTTTTTCTTCTTTTTCTTGCTCTTTCTTTTTTTTCCTTCTAAATTATTTATTCCTTATTTTATTCTTTTTATAAATTATTTATGGTAAAAAAGAAATATAGACATTTCTTATTACAAATATAATTTAAAAAATACTCAAATATTTCATGTGTTTTATTAAAATTATATCTTCTAAAAATTAAAAACAACTTAGACATGTAAATTAACTTATATAATCAGTTTATATTGAAGAAGAATTAAAATAAATTAATTCTAATTTAATTTTATTTAGAAGCAAAAATTTTGAGAAATAATTAACGTTTTATAATGTGTAACAGTTTAAGGGTATTTCAAACATTTTGATAAAAACAAAGTGCTTAATAGCACTTTCGTACCAAACACATTAACAACTTTTTTTAACTTAAGTACTTTTATCTAAACACGTAATTGCTTATTTTTAAAATATGTTTCAACACTTTAGAAAATGTTTTTTAAAAAACTTTTTAAAAGTCACTTTTTTCGACTAATTCAAATAGGCTCTAAACTAATTACATCTTGATATTACTATGAATAACAAGAGTAGGAACACAAAACTAATCTATAAGCTTCTTATTAAAAATTGGCTTTACAATATCACTAGCTTTATTTACTGCAATTAAGGTTTGGAAATTAGAATGTTATCTTTCTTTACTTGTTCACTATACTAAAAATAGATGTATAATAATACTTGTCCAATCTTTGAAATAAAGAGATAGTTTTACATTTAGTTGTTAATTTTTTCTTATTATTAATTATAATAAGTTTTTATTGCATTTTTCAAAACATAATATTTATTACTTCATCCGTCCTATTTTGTGCGACACCCTTTCCTTTTTGGTCTGTCCCCAAAAGAATGTAACATTATTTTAATTAGAAACAATTTATCTTCAAAATACCTTTTTTACCCTTAATGAAATGATTTTCAGCTATACAAATATTTTAGAATGATAGTACACCACAAGTTTTAAAATTTTTCTTTTTTTATCTTAAATACTGTGTCAAATGAAATAGTGCCAGAGAAAAAAATGGGATAGAGAAAATATATTATTTGATTATCATTTACTGCTTTGTGCCAAATGAACTATTTAACAATTGTAGCAAGCAACCAACACAAAATGCTTCCCTTTGACCAGTTCATAGGTTCAATAAAAGAAGCCTCTATTTACGTGCCACCACAAACATTCCTAAAACAAATAAGAAGTAAATAAGTTGGGTAATCAACCACAAGCATTTTCCCTTGTTCTTTCCTGCTTCTTAGTCCCTAACCATCTTATACTAGCATGCTTTGTTGAGTTAAACATATTCCTTCTTTTATCATACTAATAAATCATCGCTCCTCACAACAAAAGTTGTATTTTATTTTGAACATCAAACGACAAAAATGATGATCCAACCATTATTCGGGCTTGTGTTTCTTGAAGTGGTGGTGATATTGACCCTCATATTCAGAACCCCTTTAAGAAAACCGATTTTGATGGCATTGGATAAATCAAAGCAAGGGAGGGGACCTGTGATAGTAAAGAGCGCTGGAGGAACGTTATTCGTTGTTTTAGTCTCCATCTTGTTCAATGTCACTCTAATGCAGAACCGGGCAACGGATTCTGGCACTGTTAATCCGACCGACCAGGTTTTGTTGGCTAATCAACTCCTAGAAGCCTCACTCTTGGGTGAACATGATCTTGTCTTACAACTTTTTCTTGTGATTCATATGGCAGAGTATCTTTGGTGTATGATGTAAAATAATTTTTCTTGTGTACAAATGCAGGATTTACACTGTTTCTTGCTTTGGTCATAGATAGACTTCACTACTACATAAAAGAGCTTCGTTTGCTAAGGAAGACTTTGGAGGGAGAAAAGAAATCAAAGCAGAGCCGCGAGGTGGAAAATGCAGCATCAAAAAGTACATAACAATATTATTGATTTCTAAGTATATTGTCACTACCCGCCAATCAGATTCAAGGAAAAAAAATTAAAATTCTAAGTCTATGACAATATTCTATGTTAGTTTGTGTTGGAAATAAGACGTTATATATATTAGAGAAAAGCTACTTATATAGGTAGAAAGGATATTGAGAAGAGTGGAGAAGAGAACTTATATTGTATTGATCTTAAGGTAAGACTTCTCTACACTTCCCTAGAGTCTTCTAGAAACTCTCAGGGCTTGAACTCCACACGTTTCTAGAACCTTCTAGACTTTTCTAGAGAATTCCATACATCTCTAGAATTTTTCAGACTTTTTATTGGACCAACACTTGCAAGTCCCATATCAAAAATCAAAGTCCAAATCAAGTTTAGTTTTCAATAGTTTGATCTTTTAGGTTGCGTTTCCTAGTGTATGACGATGTGGTACCTATTTTTTCTACAATTATTTCCTAAATGTTTGATTCATGTGGTTTGTATGATTTATTTATTGCAACAGTGTACTGTTATGTAACTTCTACTATTGTTATTGATTTGCCAAGTGAAGAAATTAGATTGGATGAGGGTCAAAATATATTCATATTAATATTTAAATCATATATATTCATTTATTTATTAACAAAAGAAAAGAGGTATAACAATCTGAAAAGTTGTGTCCTTTTAAGTTTATAAAAGAGAGTTTCTCCGTAAAGAGAAAGTACGTAACTTCGACAAGAAAAATCATAACTTTTCTTTCTTCTTTTTTCTCTAATTTTAGTAAAGTTCTATTGAAGGTTCCTGTATAGATTTCTTTTTCTAAAAGTATGGGAACAACTCTGTAACATGTATGATTATAGATTGTGACTTTATAATGTGTAATTAGTCTTTGTATGTGATTACACTTTTTAAATAGTAAAACAAATTCAACGATCCTGCGGACTGTGTGTTTGTCGATTAAATTCTTCACCAAGAAATAGAAAGGTATACGAACCATAAATTTCAGAAAAAAAAACAAAAGCAAAAATCAAAACGTTATTTCATTAGTATGCCAATTTGATGAAGAAGTTAAAAAACTTAAAGAACGAAATAAGACTAGAGTGACATTGTAAGGCACATGCTACTTTTACAGAACATATTATGTTCCTGCCCTTTTGCATAAGTTCAGACGCGAATTTAGGATTTGAAGTCTTTGGGCGCCATAGTTGGTCAATCATCCCCTGTTGACAGAGAAGTTGACATTTGGTGGATTTGACTCCACATTTTTTCCAAGTTCCTACTTAAATATATGACACTTATCTTATTCATATATCAATAATGCAATTTTTTTAAGTATTTAAGTGTCTTAATACTGATTAAAGAATATATATTATCATTTAACCAATCTAATTTTAGCCATTAAAAAAATCATCTCATAATTTTTAGCACCATTGTTTGATCATTTTTGTTATTTATAGTTTTCCGTTCACATACAAAAAGAGTTTCTTCATAGACTAAATTTCTGCCGATTCAAAACCAATACTTAAGTAAGGGGCATTTGAATTGACTTTTTTCAGTGACTTTTAAGTTAAAAGCCAAAAGTCATAAAGTTGAGGATCCCTACTTTGGCTTCGGTTTTTTTTTTGGGGGTACTTTTTCAGCTTTAATTAAGAACTTTTATGTGTTATCCAAACACTTCCAAAACTAAAAACGTCTTTTTTGTATATATAAAAAAACTAAGTCAATCCAAACACTCACTAAGTTACTAATGAAGAAAAAAAATATTGTAAATCATAAAATAGAATTTATGGCATTTAGATATCAAATAAAAAGTACTGAAAATTACTTAATTTTTCATGAAATATCAAAGAAAAATAAAGTAGCTCTTTCAAAAAAAAAGGGGATGGATTTCGAAAATGTCTATAAATCTTAATCGCGACTCAAGTTGTAAAACTATAGGAGAATTTATTTTATATAAAAAAGTGATAAGTTTGAAAAACAAAAGCTGTCTATTTTTTTGAGTTTCATACCTAAATTATTAAAACGTGAGTTTCATAAATAAACTATCACTTCTTAGTTTGAAAAACGCATCTCTATCTTTTATTTCACTCTCACCATCACCATAGTGTACGTACCACACTATCTCCTTTATTTATAAAAAAAAATATCACATCATACTTTACATGGACAAAACATTCTACCTTGACTTCGAAAAAGGAATAGTTTAGGTGTGTTTTGTATACTTATCTCTTTTTCTTTTTGCTACTTATTTCCCCCCTTTTATTCTGGCTTCACATCAATCTGTTTGCTACTTATTTCCTCCTCCTTATGAATCTGTTTTCACATTTTGGAAATTATAGTCTATACTTTTCAACATTTTATTTGATTTGATGTTATATATATATACAGTGGAGTAACTTTGATCATTGGAAATAAATTAACCCCCTTGAATACTTTCTATATCATATCATATGGAGAAGCACATTTTCTTATTAATACTTCTCTTTCTATTTCAATTTTCTATATCACTTGATTCCTCAAATGAGACTGACCATTAACGGTATAAATTAGGAGTGACAAAGTGGGGCTGAAATGATATGATATACGGAGGAAATGCACAATACCCTAATATGAAAATGTAAGAAATTGACTATAGATGATTTCAGAAGAGATAAAAAGATTAGCTAAAAAAGTATGAGAAAAAGATGATTAGCCAAAACAGGATACAACATACTCTCTCCGTCCATCTTTTACTTGGCACATGGATTAAGACGTATTAAATTATGAGGTAATTTATCAAATTATCTTTTGAATATAATAATTCAATGTCTAGAAAAATGTAATAAAGAAATGAATATAATTAATGATAAAGGTAAATTAAAAACTAAGTGTACTTTGATTTTATAAAATGAACAAGTATTATTAAATGTTGTTAGACGAGCTACACGGGCTTTGTTTTGCTTTTCTTTTGTTTGTTTGCGACAAATATCCCGTGCTCCGTTTGAGTTTCCTAACGAAGCGTTGTATTTGTACATAATAGAGTTACTACTCTTAACTTAATACTCCCTTCGTCCCATATTAAGTGAATTTATAAGGTAATGCATATATATTAAGAAAAATATTCAGAGACAAACATTATACCATACTTTCCATTATTGCCCTTTATAAATCATAAATATATATTGTGATTTATTTCCTAGAAAATATAAAAGTTTAATAAATGAAAGGGCAAATATGAAAAAAGTTTCAAATATTCATCTTGAACTTTGAAAAATTTAACTATTTTAAAACTTAAAAAAAATCTCAAAAATTTAACTAATTTAAGACGACGGGAGTAATATGTTGCTATTTTATTACAATATGTAGTATTCTACCTTTATCATTATTAAAGTACTTTCTTTGGGTAAATTACAATTTGCCTAAACAGAACATTGTTCAGCAGAGTAGTAACTAGACGAAATTTGTCACAGGCGACTCTTTTGCCTTAATGGCGCAGGCTTGAAACTGGCCAAACCAGTAACCTCTCTACCCGTCACCAACGTGTTGATGTCGTAAGTTCCTTCAAATGTATAGATGGGCTCCAAATCGCAAAATGCCTACACGTCAAGATTGAAACGAATACCATGAGACCATAATAACAGAGAATGAAACCTACACTGTGTTAACAAACCTTTGCGACTTGAAAGTCAGCCAAGATTCCGTTGCCACCTAGTAATTCTCTTCCGAGAGCAACAGTCTCTCTTGCCCTCAACGTAATCCATGACTGAACCACGAACAATTTGTTACTGATCAGTCCAAAAAAACATAACTTGTAAAATCTGAAGGAGAAAAGGACTCACTTTCCCTAAGCTTGCATGACCATGAGTCAGTTTACCACTATCGTACAGTTTGCAAAGACGCCAACCAACGAGAATCATTGCTTGAATGTTGCTCAACATTTGGACCAATTTCTGTTGGTTGATCTGGAAAGCGGCTAATGGTGCTCCAAACTGCTTCCTCTCCTTCAAGTACCTTGGAGTTTCAACGAGAATTTAGCCAACAGAAAGAAGGCCGTAGAAGGGAACTCAATGCTCGTATGAGTTCTTATACAATTGGCCATAACAGAATTCATAATATCTACTGTTACCTATCATTTTATGATAAGCAAAGACTGATTTACCTGTGACACATATCATAAACACCCATGGTAACGCCAATAGGCTGCCATGCAACCATAACACGCGATACAGCAAGCACCTATTCAAAGGGAAGAGTAAGATAAGATAACGAAACAATAACTCTGCTACTTAGAAAATCAATCAGCAATAGCAAACAGACGACTTCAAGAGAAACAATTTGTTGGGGAAGGCAACGCCAAAAAACACAACGGAAGCGCAATACAATCCCCAAATAAACTAATGAATGACAAGGCAC
>JAOTQR010000002.1:20615842-20629672 GCA_025774065.1 Solanum ossicruentum | reverse complement strand
AATGGGCCAAGACAAACACAAATAAATTTGGGCTTAAAGAGGTCCAATTGACAAGAGCCCAAATAAATTGGGCTATCTCTCCATGTAGGAGGGATAACTCCTAACACAATTATAGTTGTTGCCTGAAATGCATGAAAGCAAAGGGGAAACAAGATGAAAGAAAATTAGTAACAAAGCTGAGGTTCACTATTTGTGGCATGTAAAATGCCTTTTGGCATAACAAAAAGGGTCTCTAATGGCGAGGATGTCAGTTTTGCAATTCACCAATATGAATGAACTTAGCTATTCATATACAACAAAAAGAAACAGCTGCAGTAGAAGGAGCTCTGCGCTATGCCTATGAAGATTTTTCAATGACAATGGAAAATGACCTATGCAACTAGGAAAGATCGAATGAATCATCTAAAATGGAGAAATTGGATTTTGTTTTATTCAATTGGAAAAAAGATGTAAATTTCAGTCTGTTGTTCATGTTCTTTCCTCACAGCATGAAAATTGTTTAGATAAACGTTGATGAATGAACAAACAACCAAACAGATTATGATTGAACATCGATAGCAAATAGAACATCCCAACCATATTGCCATACCTTGTTTGTATCCTGAAACGAATTGACCCCAGGTAGTCTATCCTCGTCGGGGACAAAAACATTCTTTAAGAGAATGTCTCCATTTTGAACGATCCGTAAACCAATTTTGTTTTCTATTTTAGTAGCTTGCAATCCTGGAGCATTCTTCTTTACTATGAAACTGAGACAAAGGCAAACACCAACTGTGAGAAATAAACTGAGGTCAAGAGGGAGGATGAAAGGGTAGATGCACTTTATTTATACAAACTATCACATTCCTAAATCAATAATGTTATCATGCTACCAATCACTAGAAGGTACAAAGATGGACATAGAAAACATCATTTTGTCTAAAACTGATACTGAAAATATCAAGCTAGCAAAAGCTGAAGAACTAGCCGACTTAGAAGATCAACTAAGCCTCGAGAAAGTTTGCATGTTCCAAAGTTACCAATGCAACTGGTGAAAAGTGGTGATAAATAGGATCATATAGAAGCAGTTTGTTGTAACTTACCCATTTATCTGGTTTGTGGATGTATTTCTAGCAAAAATAACCAATATATCGGCAAAAGTGCTGTTTCCAATCCAACGCTTTTGCCCTTCAAGGATCCAACCTCCTTCAACCTATCATTTAGAATCAGGACGATGACAAATTTTGCAGAAGAATATTTAGCAACCTTTTCCCAAATTAAAATGGAAATGAACACCGAATAGCAAAGAAATGAAAAACTGAAGTTAAAGTTGCAGAATCTAAACCTTTCTGGCAGTTGTCCCTAATCCACTTGCATCACTTCCATAGTCAGGCTCAGTTAGACCCTAATTCCAAAGAGGCCTCGATTACAAACTAATAGTTGGTAACCACAGGTACAAATGCTAAAGAATGACCAAAACAAAAAAGTTCTCACCCAACAAGCTATAGTGTCAAGTTCAGCCAATGATGGCAAGTATTTTTCCTTTTGCATTTTAGACCCACATAGCCCTATTCTTGACAGACCAACAAGGTGTAATTAGTTCACTTTACAACGACATAAATTATATATGTCAGATAGGACTATTTCATTGAGTTAGTAGTAACATCTCGCATCAAAAGACCAGTTGACGAATACCACTGGTAAATATCACAATACTTGTACCAAAAACAACGTGTCAACCCAGCCGGAATTTCAAAAGAAGCAAAAAGGATACCAGAAGCAATATCAAACAATAACAAGCCTTACTTACCAATAGTGAGCATTGCTAAAGCTGAATGCACCAAAACGAATGTAGAGCAGCTTGCATCAACTCTGGCAATTTCTGCTGCAACAACAGCACTTCCAGTTATTGAGTGACCTGGACAACCATACCCCTGAAGCCGAAAAGTCAGTAGATTCCTCATGGATACTATAAGTGAAATATATTTGTAAAGTCCTTAAAACACCTTGATAGTGCCGCCAGCGATGTGCAAAGCAGCAATTTTTGGAATGATTTCAAATGGAAATTCTGCCTTCTCCCAATACTGTTCAAAAACATTAAAAAAGGAATTCACTTTTAAGCGCATCTACAGCAGTAAACATTTCCTCAGAAGATTTGAGACTTGAAGCATTAAGGATAAATATTTGGTTTCTACTCACAATATTAGCTACTAATGTAACAATGGAATCCAAAAAAATATCAACACAATCAACAAATACAGAGAACAAGAGAAATACCTTTGTCATTATAGGAGCAATCTCTTTCTCCATGCATTCCCTCACTTTCATTCTGATGGCTTGCTCCTCGGGAGTCAACAGATCGGCAAACTCATAATAGTCTGAAGCTGTAAGGTTGAAATTACAGTCAGCGGAATAACCCCCAAGAATTATGAGCACACAGAAGTAATCTTTTCCAATGTTGATCCCAAGTAAGTGTTCTATTCAGCTTAAAGCAGATGGTAAGAAAGGATATTCAGTCAATCAAGGGTAGAAATCAACAAAGTTTTGTCCTTTAACGTGCAAGGCAACTATAGCCCTATTACATAAATTTTCTATAGAAATAGCAGACCCTTAGTTGAATGTCTTCAATCAAATGCATGCAGATAAGCACATCAAGCAATTTATCGAGTTCTTGAAAAGAGTGAACACTCTGTATGTTCGAGTTAATAATCGAAGAACTAAAATATAAAATGAAATTAGATATCAATCTTACTGCATGGAGGAAAGTTGGAGGCTGGAGTTGCTTGAGGAAATGCAACAGAAACATCCAATGCTGGCATATCAAAATAGGAGCTTTTTGCCTCTTTATGCATTTTTGCTGCAGCATGATCAATGTTAGCCCTCATTCAAATGAGTCAAATAAGAACTAAGTGCAACATCACATGGATAAAAAGAAACAGAGAGCTTTTCCTTGTTGCATATGTCGTCCTTTGAAATGTAATTCTTTAACCAAACAAGTCACAGCAAGACTAATAAAGGGTTACAATGGGATAAAGTTGTACAACATAATCAGTGTAATTCCACAGATGAGGTCTGATGAGTGTAGGACATATGCAGACCTTACCCCTACCTACCTTTGTGGGATAGAAATAGACCTTGGCTCGGATAGAGTTTGAGAAGGATGATTAAATTCAACAACTAGATAGATTACTAATTGATTTGTAAGGTTATAGTTCATATATAATTTGAGCAAAATTACTCCTAATAGTCTAACTAAATCAGCCTCAAAGCAAAAGCTTAAAACAAATGAAATAGAGATAAAACATGTTTGGCCAAATTTCCCAATTCTACAAATATCTTAGTTATAACCAATCAAAGCGTAATGAACCTATTCAAGAAAAATAACATGTTTGGCCAAATTTCCCAATTCTACAAATATCTTAGTTATAACCTTTTCATCAAAACACTCTGTAGCAGACAGTGACAGAACCAACCTTATTCAAAGGGTGTCAATTGACAGCCCCTTCACCAAAAAACTGCTCTGTAAATGGATAAAGATTACTCTATCTGTCCAGCATCATTTCTTTTTTGGTCGAATATCAACTTAATTCATTTGGAAATAATTTAACCTTAAAATTCTTGTGATTTTCTATACAAATATCTAAAATTATTTTACATTACAAATTTCAAAACTATTCCTTTTCTTCTTAAACACCGTGTCAAGTCAAAGAGCCTCGTATAAAATGAGACGGATGAAGTAATTTCTTTTTACATTCATTTATACACCATACTCCGTTTAACTGTTCTATGAAAATTCTGACTTCACAGCAACAGATAGTAAATCCACTAATTCCAAGAAGCATTTTCTGACAAAACATTGCATCCTTTTCCCCTAGAAACCTTATCCCCTTTCCTCATAGAGAAAATACACCATCAGAAAGATACTTTTCCATCGTAAATCAATGAAAAATTTATATTATAAAACATGATGTGTGTGAATAGCCATCGAACATTTTTTCAACAAGAAAATAGTGTTCTTTTCAGTTGTAATATCAAAGAAGTTCAAATTTTACCCTTTTTCTTATAATATAGTGTTATATTCCCATCCTAAATCATAAATGAAATCGAAAAAGTTATTAATTTCTGTTAATCTGATCCACTCTGAATACTCCTCTGAAACAAACAAACTCAAAAAGAAAAAGAATATACACAATCGAGATCAACATGAAAATTCAGAAAAGATTACGCACCTGGGTTTTGAATGATGAAAAATTTCACAGAGATAAATATGAATATCCAAATCTCGTGTTGACAAAAGAAGAAGACGCAACAGCTTGTATAGTCATGGCACGCAAGTTTAGGTGGATTTTTATACTAGTCACCAATTATTGTTCTTTTTATAAGTTATTTTAAATCAAAAACAGTCCACAGGTGTTTTAAATACAGGGATCAGTAGGCTACGTATATTCGACTTTCTTATTCTATAATAAGCGGAAATATTTGAGACAATGGGATAATGTTGTTGTATAAATTCTTTTAAAATAAAAAATAGAATCACACGTGAAAAGTTAGTCATTTAGCCTTTTTTTTAACGAAGTATTTTTTTTAAATGCTAAACATTGTGATTTAAATTTTTTTTTAAAAATTTGGTTTAGAAAAAATTGAGGACTCTATGACCAAATTAGTTTGAAGATTCTTAGTTTGATTCTATTACTCTAAATTTATTTCATAAACTGAATTGATTTTTTTTTTTGCTTTATTACGTATTTTAGATAATAAGTTTGAATTTTTTTAAAATCTTAATTTTAATGTTTAGTCAAACAAACACCTTCAAATAAAATGAAATAAAGGATTATTATTCTTTTCTTTCGATTAGTTTGCCATACTTTCCTTTTAATTCTATTTGAATTAATATTTCCTTTCCTATTTTGACAACTCTTTATTTTAATATTTACATGATACATTTAGGATTACAAATTTAAATGATATTTTTGATACCTTATATGTATTTTAAGTAAAAGATCACATTATCCAAAAATCTCCTTTATTTCTTAAATTTCATGCCTATTTTAATTAAAAACAAATAAATTAAAATTGATTATGCTCGTTCATTATGATTATGAAGAGGTTTATGTCGGAAAACATTGGAATTAATTTTTTTATATCCCTAGCTTGAGGCGTCAAGTATATTTCATTTGATGTAGAAACAACAACAACATACCCAGTAAATTTCATAAGTGAGGTCTGGGGAGGGTAGAAATGTACGCAGACCTTACCACTATCAAAGTAGAAAGCTTGTTTCCAGGAAACCCTCATCACAAAACTCGTAAGTAGAAAGAACTAGATATGACAAAAAGGAAGGGAACAAGGAAGGAAAAGGAACAGAAAGAGCGACTACTAAAGATGGTATGTAATTGCGATAAAACTTATACATAATGCGAACTTATGACAAAAAACACCTAATCCTACCATTAGCCCGCTACTCTAATAGAGCACAAAAATCATAAAAGCACAAAAAACTCCATAGAGGTAAAAATCCAAACACAAAAGAATATAAAAGGGAAAAACTATCCTTTGATCTCTGTATTTTTTTCAAGGAAAATAAATTCAAGTGTACGCATAGGTGTACAAAGAATAACTCATATTATTGCCAAAGCAAGTTGGGTAAAATTAATGGCAATCAAAAGTCCTGTTACAAATGCCAAAATAGTGATAATAACCAATCAAGACTCTTCAAGAAGTGAGATATTAATATTTTGGTATATGTCCAAATCCAGATAATGAAAGCTATAAATGCTATACTCCATCCGTTCCAACGGTATTTGAATTTTTTAGACTTTTCGCAATATTCAAAATAATTAAATTATTTAAAGTTTAAAATGAATGTTTGAAACTTTTTTCATATTTGCCCTTTTATTTATCAAACAATAATAACATACTCAGTGAAATCACAGAGTGGGGTCTAGGGAGAGTAAAATATATGTAAACCTTATCACCACCTCATAGAGATAGAGAAGTTGTTTTCAGAAAACCCTCCTCTAGAAAAATTGAGTCTCATAAGCAGAAGATACTAGATATGGAGAAAAAGGAAAAAGAAAGGAGATAGGAAAAAAACAAATGATAGTATGTAAATACGATAAAGGTAAACAAATATAAGACAAATAATGACGACATAGGATGTAAAGACACAACTACTCCTACTAATCTACTATATCACAAGGTCTTACATCAACCTACTCCTACTAGCTTATTTGTCTTCTACCCTAATACGCGATCTCCACTCTTATTTATCTAAGGTCATATCCTCACTAAGATAAAATTTCGTCATTTCTTGTCTAATCACCTCCTCCAAATACTTCTTCGGTTTACTACCCTTTCACAAAGGACAAAAGTAGAAAATATGGTTTAAATTTTGTCTTTGAATGTTTTCCTTAAATGTGCATTGCCTCAAAAATTCAATTAAATTGAAACGGAGGTTACTATACTCTAAATCCTAATTCATCATATTCCCATGAATAAAAATCTCATAAATGAAGCTCCACACAAATTCTTTCATGGAGATCAAATCTACAGTCCGCGAATTCGGGGCAATCTTAAGAGAGAAGAATCAAGGAAGAAATAGATTTATACCAATATTATTTATCAATTAAATTATATTTCTTCATATTTTATTTGTGATTGCAATTTATTTTTTATAAATTTAAAATTTATTGCAAACATCACGATTAATAATTATGAAATTAATTATATCACAATTGAAATATCATTTGCTCTACGGCATTCTTTTTAAAATTAAAGGTTAAAATTTGTATGTAAAAGTTTCCTTAATCCTCTTGTGTAAAATTAAGTGCATATTTTATTATTATATTTTTTGTATTATCTTTTTAAGCTTAATGAGTCAAATCTTATAATGAAACAATATTCAGTAAATTATTTTGTCATTAATCAGTTCCTATTCGACATGTTCGATATAACTTGCTCCAAGCCTCCAACGAAACAATTTCTACCTAAAACGGTATATGTAAATTAAATATTTTTTAACATATAATTAAATAATGTTATAATTAAAAAAACAACTTATATTTTATATTTCATCCAGCTCCTATATCCACTTTAAGGAATCAAAAATGATAACCCGAATATTTAATAAACAAAGTGTTCCAATTTTTTCCAAATAACTTAAATTCAAATGTTTTTTTAATAGTACGTGTACGAATAAATGAGCCGTAGTAGTTTGTTAGTTTTTTAATTACTTTAAAATTTGTCAACGTGCGTGCCTCTCAAAATTAAAATTGAATTAGAAAAATTATATTTTTCCACTTAACTATATGCTTTAATTTTCTTATAGGAGTATTATATTAAATTGTGCCTACTTTTTCTTTAGTATAAAAGATTTTTTCCTTATTAGCACATGATTTTGTTATGCAAATTACTTTCCAACTCATATACGTTAGTAAAAAGTTTCATTTTTCTTTTTGCATCTTAATTACTTGTTGAATTAGAGTTTCAAATTTTTAATCTAGTATATATTTTTTAAAAAATTAACTTACATTTTTTATCATAGTAAAATGAATACTAACCTTTTTCGTATATTCTTAAATACTGATTTAATTGTCAAAAAGAAAAAGTTAATAAATGTTTTACTTAGTTTTGAGGGGGAAAAAAACTTAATAACCAATTTAGTGATCTTATATTTTTTAAAAAATGAAAATGAAAGTTTAACAGTCAAATGGCGTAAAACTAATGTCATAAAGGATATTATATTTTTAGTTTGTCATATGTCTTTTTCAATTACAAAGTCAATGCTTTTCGTGCAGATTATTAATGACAACCACACATGTATTATTTCATTCGACTTTTGGATAATACCTTGGAGGATTAGTGATAACTTGGTTTAAAAAGTTGGAAAAATTACGTGGGTAAACAAACACATAGTGACTAATTAGCTAATTTAGTTATAGTCTTAATTAATTACGGTTTGTGACAAATATTTAGGTACAATTTCAATTTGAGTTTTGTATAATTCACATGATTATACAAAATTAGTGTGCGAATCAAATTGTATAGCTAAATATACAAACTTGTATAGCGAATTATACAAACTTGTATAACGAATTATACAAATGTTTTGCACTAATTGTATAGCGAAATACACAAATGTTATATAAAAGTTGTGAATTGTATAGTTAATTATACAAACATATACAAATGATGCACGAATTATACAAATATTGTTATAACTATAGTTACGAAATGTAATTATCAAATCATAGTTATAAAACATAACTAACTTTGACACTTGGGTCAGGAACGACGAATCTCTTTATGATAAACAGATCCATTTTGCAAGTTCGTTATTACGGATAGTTCGTACAAAGGATCGGACTAATGACGTATATAATACTTGAATTCTCGATGTAGATGCTTCATAGTTGGTTCTCATCCTTCATAGACTACGAGTATAATAAGAGCATCCGTCGACAAAAAGATCACCCTAAGATGATCATCTCGTGACTATTGAGAACGAATGAAATTAGATGGTTCTATTTCTCAATCTTTCTGACTTGCTCCTACTAAACCAAGGTCGAAAAGATTGCAAAAATCAGTCATTCACAACCACAGATGAAGGATTTCTCAAAAAATGAAGGATTGGTAATCTTTTTTAGAAGTTGAATGGATTCGGTCTTATATACACTAGGAAGGTAATAAAAAAAGAAAGAAAATGGGTTCTTCTTTCTTTTATCACTTAGGAGCCGTGTCAAATGAAAGTCTCATGCACGATTTTGAATGAGAGAAAGAAGTGAGAAATCCTCTTTTCGACTCTAATTTTTCCACTCCAATCGTTGCTTTTCTTTCTGTTACTGAGAATTTCTATTTATTCCTAGTGAAGTCATTCTTTTTAGTTATATCAAATCATAATTGGTTGAATATCAATTCAAGAATGATCAAATTTATTTTTTAATATTAAATCAATCAAATGAAATGACAAAATAATTTTTTTAGTCAATTTAACTTAGTTTGTCAATTTAATTTGATTCGACACTATTAAAATTCAAAATGTTGTCTTTGGGCTTCGTCTTTCATTGTTACACAACCCTTAAATTTTTTTGAAAGAATATTGAGGTTCTAAGCATCGATATATATATATATATATATATATAGGGATCTCAAATATTATAATGATTGAATTAACTTGTATTAATCACACAAATACTTCAAGTCACATCAGATTTAAATATAACAATCTATCGATCTTGACAAACGCAGGTCTAGGACATTACTAGACTAAACCTATAAGGCCTAGCAAACATCAAATAATCATAAATATTGTAGTCGTACCTTACGGGTCTTTCATTTCGATAAGGGTTACCATAAACAAATACCTATATTTGGCACATAGTTATGGGACTTAGGTATTGAAGCCTTGGAGATAGCCCCCTCTCACAAGTCCGCTCGGTGCTAAATCATCATCCCACAAGAATATATATACGCACACTGCTTTCCAAAAGAGGCATACGTTTTTCACATCATTTTAATGCATACTATTTTTATACTATAGGGATCATAGCTTAATTTTATCACATTAACTGCATAAATACTTTTTACACAATTTTGATACTTTAAAAGATACTTCTTGTATAATTTTGATGTTAGTTTGTTGGGTCTAGGTTAGGTTAGATCTACTGAATTGTACTTTGCCTTCAAACATAATGTGGATAAACAATAGCATGAAATATTTCTTGCAATCGACTGTCAAATTACTGAAGTTCGATTTGATACTGAATTCTAAAGTAGAGCATCATTTACTAATGAAAATATGAGTTAACCCCTCTTATATATCTAACTTATTTTGTCACCCAATTCACTTTTATCCATATAAAATATAAATGGGTCATATTATTCCTCATTTTTTGTTGCATTATGTTCAACCCGCTCATATTTGACCTAATTCTTTCATTTGTTATTATTACTACTTATATTATTTTAATATGTCATGTCATTTTTATATTCTAAAGTAAAACTTACTGTTTAATAATATTATGCTCCTTTTGTTTAAATTTTAACTTGTATAATGAGTTAATAATGTATTCTAATTTACTTGTCTATTTTAATAAATTAAAAGATTTTTTTAAAAAAATAACTCTTATTATTAAATATAATTACGTAAGCTAACTGAAATTAAATATAAATTTCCTAAATACTTTTTAAAGAGTGTTATAAAAAGAGCAAGTAATAAAAAAGGAACGAGAATTTTTCTCTCAACAAATTAAATAAAAAAATTAAAATGCAAAAATCGAAATGTAGAAATCAGTGAATTGATTTTTTGGGACAATGACACTGAGGGAAGCTTTACTAAAAATAATTTTTTTAAAAAAATAGTCTTACATTGTCTAGACATGTATAGATAGTGTATATTGTGTATCATAATGTATATTTAGTGTACAGTTCACGTAGAAATAATACACTGAATAGTCAATATATACTTTTTACAACTTTTGGCAAGCTATATTGCATAGTCATGATAATTTTACTAATTTAAGACTATTTTTTATGTAAATAAAACATGGATTACAATTGTTATGAATTAATTAGTTTTTATATATATTTAAAATTATCTCTTGATTTATCAACAATAAAACAACATAGATAAAGTTAAAGTTTCACCCAACACATCGAAAGATAGACAGCTTTTGTCCCAACTTGGTGAAGAACTGTATAAAATATGTTTATTTGTCTCAAATTATCTGTTGTTATTTTATAAAATAGATATTTTAGATTGTTTACGATTTTAGAAATTTAAAATAAAATTAATGACTCATTCATTTATTTAGATTATTAATTATTCTAAAAATAGATATTTATTTTTACTTATTTAGTTTTGAAAATCGAGAGGGAATTTGTCATTTTATATCTATTTTATCCTTATTACTAAATACTGTCCATTTTTCAAAATTTAGATGACTTATAAATAATAGTAAAAATGATATAATAAGATTATGCTTCTACTTATTATTTCTTAAGAAATGTGTCTAAGTCAAATATGCACGAGTAAAACTGGACAATTAGAGTACTTTTTTCCATTTTATCTATAAATATCTCAAAATTGATAAAAAAAGTAATTGTTCTCGAAAATTATTACAAATACCTAAATTATGAGGAGATGACATATGAATAAATAGAGAGTCATCGAAGAGCGAATATATCTTAAGATATAATTAAGATCAAAATAATTTTAAAAATTAATTAATATTTTTTAAAAAACGTGTAAAAGAGAAGCAAGATAAATGATTTGAAACAAGAAGTGGTGACTTCTACAAGTCCACCATGAGCTAAGGCCTAAGGGATCGAGTCGTTGATTGAGAACTATGATGAACAAAAGATAAATAGCAGTGAAATAGAAAGTAAAAAACACAAATATTTATGTGGAAACCCTCTCACTCAAGGGTGAAAAAATCAAGACCTATCTCACGAGATTTCACCAATAACTTCGCTATGATCAACAAGCCAAGTTTCATATTACAAACTCTAGCAATTGTAGGAATTAGACCCTTAATCCCTTTTCCTTGTAACATCTCTATTACAAGACTCAAAGCAATAACTTTATTGTCTACTATATCAAAGTTTATTTGATATAGACTTCAACAACGCTCATGGTTAACTCTAGCCACAAATAAACAAATACTCTATTATCCACTACATTAACTAACTCTAGTTGATGTAGCTTTGATGACTAGCTCTAGCTACAACACACTCCAGCTACCTCTTGTCAATAACTCAAATCTAAAATATAAGAGAAGAAATAATCTACTATCCTTTAAAATATAGAAATATATTTACAAATAAGGTCGTAAGATACTAAACTCAGCAACAACTCAATCAGGTCCATTATTGCTTCTGAGAATAGTTCATTCTTAAGCTAATCACTTTTGCGTTTGATATTCTTGATTTGCAAGAACTTAATTGTTCTTTGTCAACAAGTTCCCTTCATATGGGAGACCAACAATTTAGAAACAATGCCATTGGTTGAGACACCTGTCATTGCAATGCCTCCACCAACTTTGCAAAAAGTGTAGCTTTAATTCGAAGTTGATGAGTTTGCAGGTCGAAACTTCAGCAAGTCCTTTTGCTCTATAATTTGTTAATTAATCAAAACCCAAAATACAACAGAAAAAATAACTACTATTGTACTTTTCAATCTTTATTACTAATATCTTTTTTTTTTAAATTTTTATGTAGGATTAAGTATTTACATTGAAATTCGTCAATCAGTATTCTTGTTACATAAGTAAGTTATAACTTATTTCTAATACTTAATGTCTTGGTCGAACCAAACCTCTCTAATTTTAAAAGTTTTCTCCAATTCAATCTGATCATTATAAGTAGAAATTCGATCATCTTTTTTATATTTAAATCTCACAATCATGACTTCTGACTTAAAAAAGAAAAAAGTAACATTATTCATTTCATTTCATTCTTGAAAAAAAATAAAAAAGTGCATACTATCATTTTCTTGGGTCAACGGGTCAACCTCAATTGATTGCCCTTGTGCTACAAGTCCTTTTCTTTTCAATCGAAAGTTAAAAGCTAATTAAACACAAAAAAGAACAATTTCAGTCATTACCAAACAAGTCCTTTGCTTTGGGTATACGCTTTGCTCATCTTTAAGGGATTGTAATGAGCTGATAAAGAAATAATTAAGGAGATTAAGGAAATATTAATTTATAATATCACCATAATCTAATAGTAAAGAAATTGTCAGTGGAAAGAAAAGTTCAAACTTATGTTTTCTTTTTAAATGTCTTTGTACATATTGTATTATTGTATGTCATGCTAGAATGTCCCAATCAATATTTAATATTTTGCTTAAGATGAAGCAACTTAATTACAAAGAGAAATAATTAGTTAAGCTGGCCATAATTGCTTACTATTAGACAAGTTTGACCATTTTGTGTTGAATGTTTGCAAAAGAGACAACATAATACATATCACTATATAGCTTCTTTTATTGGAAGATACTCTTGTATACCAAAATATAAACTACGATTCACAATGAATCGCTAGCTTAATGTGAAATTCAAAGAGAGTATAAGTAAATATATATGTACGTATTTTATATTTTTTTAAGGTAAAAAGATTTTTTTGATAGATTCAATTTCCAAATTCAATGGTCGCATAAGAATACTTTCGTTGTTTATTTGTTTGTCTGATTATGAATTTATATGAGATTTTAAAAAGTAAAAAAAATTTATGTTTTATAATCTTAAATTAAAAGTATATTAAATATTATGTAAATATGTTACGTGAAAAAATTAAAATTAAAAATTATTAAAATAAAAAGAAAGGCATTTTTAAAAAAATATTAGAACGAAAGTAAAAATAAGATCACAAGCAAATTGAAACACCGGAACTAGATGAGAAAATAGACCCACACAAAGGATGTACTTGGAATGGAGGAAAATATTTTCAATTTTTTAATGTTTTATTGGTCAAAATATTTTATTTGATAAAATAAGTTTCTTAAAACTCTACCGTGGAGACAAAAGTATTAAATGGCTTCTTTCTATCTTTCTTAATCTTGGTGGACAAAGTTATATTATACATTGTTATATATGTTACTGATGGGGAGGTGGTCGATATTCTATTAAATTAGTCAAAGTATTCGAAATTTTTTGGACCCACAGTTATCAAAAAATAGTTTCTCAAAAAATGACTATTATCAATATAACTAATTTTAATATAAATAATCTCATCATAACTCGTATCTAAATTTAACGATTCTTTAGTGATGAGATACGTTATCATAACTCATATCCAAATCAAATGATCCCTTAGTGATGAGATAAATTATTTCATACACATGATAGTATCCCG
>JAOTQR010000002.1:20597765-20612122 GCA_025774065.1 Solanum ossicruentum | reverse complement strand
GTTGATTAAGAAGCCTAATCCTAATTGGATTAGTTGATTAGAAGGGAGTATAAATATGGGGGTATTCCCAATTTCTCAAATTATTGGAGCTCTTCCTTAAGAAGGAAGCCGAAGCTCCCATTATTAGAGCTCTTCCTTAAGAAGGAAGCCGAAGCTCCCATTATTGGAGCTCTTCCTTACTAATATATAAAGCTCCCATTATTAGAGTTCTTCCTCAATAATACACACTTCCTCAGTTTGCCCTTAGATTCTTTTTCTCTATTTGGTTGATAATTCTTAACAATGTGGTTGGCTATATGTTAAATTGTTGCATTTAATTTAACTTCTTTATGGCCTGCTGGTCTGTCTTGATGTATTAAATAAAGGATGGCACAACTGCCAATTTGTTAGCACCCACCATGCCAAAATGATGTCAAAAATACCAGCACATGTTGGCGTTTGAGCGTTTGATAAGTAAACAAGAAAATATTATTCAAAGAATATTTATTTGTTATCCAACAAAATACTATGAAGGCGAGATAGGATGTGGAGTGAGATGGTCAATGGGTTGGTGTAGTGGGTGGGAAGGAGACACAACTTCCTGAACTCGACGTTTTGCCTTCTACTTTACAGTTTACACAGTTTTGGTGAAGAAATCTAAAATCAACAAGCTAATAAGGCTAGTATAACTGTCTGTTAACCAGCTCAAAACCATAAAAATAAATCAAGATTAATTTAACAAACTTCCTATATATTGGGCACATCTAAAAATGGATTGAAGGGAGGCAACTATGGTCTGCTCCGCTTAAAGCTACATGCCGGGCATTTATATTGCTTTATACCCTCAGCTTTAGCAGGTGTAATTTTCACGCACTCACCATGGAACCATCTCTCGCAGATATCACAGCCAATCCAAAACTCGTCAGCATTGTAATCCCCACCACAGCATCCGCATAGTGTTTCACTATGTTCTTCATCCTCATCGCAACTTTCATCTCCCAGTCTTGCAGTGGTTTTTGCCTGAACATCACTTGTCCTCTGCAGAAATGTGAGAGCAGTTGATTCATATACGGAGAAACAGATAATACTACATCAGGACACGGATAGAGAATTTGAATCTCTATTAGAACACAATGGACTTAATTACCAAGCATAAACAACCTCCTGATGATATCAGGAACAACAACGAGATGATATTGTTGAAGGATGTTTTTTTCATACCTTTATGCTACCACGAGATTTGCTCCCGCTATCTGCACTAGGCTTGTCTTTTATGGGCTTTCTTTCTGCTGCAACTTCAAAAACAGTGGGCAGATCATTGATCAAGCAGTGGAGACGCTTCCTGAGCAAGAACAACAGAGGGAAGTTAGGATAATTTCTTCCTTCTTTTTCTTTATGTGAAATTAATCTAAGCACATTATATATGTATATCCCTTTTTATTTTATATTTTTAGTAAGGAGTGTCTATTTTCAAATATACCATGACATTGTTGTGGCTATAAAAAGCCTGCCATCAAAAGTAATAGGAAGTTCAAAGTTAAATTGTTTCCAAGTGAAGAAAGGGTCATTCTGAATAAAACAAAAAGGAAAGTGAAGAGTAGAGTACTAAATATAATCTAAACAGACTCGCTGCATACAAATACAAAGTAAGAAAAAATTTGATAAGACATTAAAAGCAATCACTTTGGAAGGAAATTGCGCATTAAAACCATCGAGGAAGCTTGAACATGTGAACTGAGGGGAAAAAAAGTAAGAATATATGTAAATTACGCCCCAGAGATCCTTGCAGAAAAATTACACCATAAAGTAGAGATCAATGCAAGTATATATGAAGTTTAACCAGGAGCAGAAGCAAAATCACTTTTTTACACTTGTTTATGGATCGACATGGACGAGACTAGAGAGTGAGACTCTATGTTGATACACTTTCACCTACTCCAAGTTTAGAGGGTGTCGTGTTTGGATTGACTTCTCTAGGCCCTCTACCTTTTGGTAGACTTTCTAGTACATGGGAACTTTTCCACATCAATAAAATTACTTATTATCAAAATAAGATTTTCTTTTTAAAATGGACCACAATCTGGAGCAAGCACAAAGGGAAATTAAACCAAACCTCCAACCATGTAGCTATCAGGCATAAGTTCATTTTTGGAAGATATTTTTAAAATCTTGCAAGACTGACTATATTTCTGTTTGTAGTTAACTTATAGCAGTTAAAAGAGCCTGTGAAACTCTAGATTTATCGAGGCAGAAGCAGACAAGGAAAAAGGGAAAACAAGCTCTAAGTTTTGACATGTATAGGTTGCATTTGATAAAGACATTCCCATTGAGCGGTTTCAACATCTTCAGAAACAAGATGCAAGTAAAAGAAAAACAGCCAGTGTTCATAAATGAAAGGAGCAAGTTATTGACAATTACACACAACAAACTAAAATTTAGAAGCTGTAGCAGACACGATCTCCAAAATGGAGATTATTCTCCTTAAGACCTGAGGGTAGAAAGTTCGTGAAAACCAATTATGATAGCTATACGGACTTTTAACAACTCTAATCACAACTATAATCAATGAACAGTTTGATGGTTTTCATAGACGGTGTGAGGGATATCAAGAAATATTATGTTCATTAACCAGAAAGAAATTGGGCTGGTTTGTCATCCATGTTTATAATGGCAACTGGTGACAATTTCCTGCTAAAGTTACCTTCCTCAAACCACTAAAATATTCAATTTTATCCCTTTAGCAACATTGAGATCGGACAATTGTCTACTTTTGCATATAAGACATCAAAAGAATAGCAAGAATCATATGTGAAGGGGAGCTATAACCATGACAATATATAATAATATATTAACTATTTTAAAGGCTGTGAACAACTAATATCATGAGCCATCAGTAAGATTTATCAGAGAGTCACCGGCAGGACTTTCTGAGGAATGCATACAACTACATAAAAAATGGTGGAAAAGAACCTATATTTTTTGGAGTTCTTTTCACACCTGATTATACTAATGTATCCCAATTTTGTACAAATAAAAGAGTACCTTTCATTTCTATTAAGACGAGCTCCAAAAAAGTAGGCCACTGAAAGCAACCAACAATCACTGTGCACAGCAACCAATGAAAGCCAATCTCTACGATTCATCCCATCCCTTGCAAAATTTATCCCAAGTGCTGGCTCTGGGAGTTCAGGTGGAACTTCATCAACTGGAAGGTTGACTTCCCAGGTTTCATTCGGATGTCCATACAGACACAAATTTTCCTTTTCTACAAAAGAGATGCCAAATGAGTTTGAAACAGATAGACGTGTTAAAGGAAGACAAATTTAGAACCACAACATACTTTTAAAAGGAAAAAGATTCAGAGAAAACTGAAGTCAGAGCAGGTTCAGTAAAAGATGCTCCACAAAGATAATATTTGTTTCTTTCATTTTGGTCAAATTCCCTTGCTAAAAAATGTTACAACAAATACTTGTCAAAAAGATGGCATCTTTTTAAGAGAAACTTGTTGTTTAAGCACTACTTCATCCCTAGTAAAGCAAATGCAGACAATTCCGGAGAAAATCAGAAAATTAATGACCAGGAGTAGAGGTAGAAAATGGGCAGTTTGGCATAATTTTGGGGGGTCAAAATGGGATAAAATCAATAAATGGGTGAAATAAATTGGTTGAGATGGCTGGATCAAAATGAGTTAACAATGAGTCATAACCTTACCTGCCCAACTTTTAGTACAACAATAACAACATATCAGCGTAATCCACAAGTGAGGTATAGGGAGGGTGGTGTGTATGCAGCCCTACCCCTACCTTATGAAGGTAGAGAGGTGGTTTCAGTAGACTCTTGGCTCGGGTAAGAATATCAAAAAGTCAAGTATGTAAGCAAAAAAACAAAAAATATCAAAAAGTCAAGTATGTACAACAAATACAATAGCGAAGTAGTCACGCTGAGAACAATTAAGAAGAAAATAAGTAGCAACAACAAATAATATCATACCTAAACCAAAGCAAACAACATATACTGATAAGAGAACTAGACAATGCTCGACTACCTACTAACTTTCAACCCTAATCCTCGACCTCCATATCTTCCTATATCCTCGGTAAGTTGCCAATGTGTAATGTCCTATCTAATCAGCTCTCGAGGCTTCTTCGTCCTGCATCTATCTCTCCTCATACCCACAATAGTCATCCTCTCCCGCCCACTCGACTATTAGTAAAATTCAATTTGGGCTACATACTTTACCCAATAAACCCAAGATTTAGATTGGCTAATTTGAAGAGATTGGAACGGATTATAATTTTTCATGCCCAATTTGTCACTCGTACTTCCCACCATATCCTTAACCTAAACTGAGCAGTAAAAACTAACAAAATTGATTTTCTCATTCTTTAGCATATCAGTTCTTTTTACTGCAACAAATTTCGATCTATAGAGGAACATAAAATCAATAGAATTGACAGTTACCTGGATCACACAGATTAGAAAAATCTTCCACATCTGAAAAAAAAAACCCAACAATTTCACATTCCATTAAAAAGAAATTACACACACACAAAAAAGTTATAGGCAAAAACACACACACAAGTTACCAATAGTTAAAGCACGAAGTATGCCAGCACGGCGAGCACTGTAATCTTTGAAGATCTCTTCTACAGTCCGAGGACTTGAAGAAATTGAAGCCATATACCAAATAATTTATGAAATTAATCAAATTTATTTATTCTGAGATCTCTAACAACGAACAGGAAAATTATTGTGAACTGAAGGAGGAAAAAATTGGATTAAAGAAAGAGCTGAGTATAAATAGAGCATGAGGGCGTGCGGGTAGCACTATATTTTTATTGTAATAAAAAAAATTGTTATTTTTTTGCTTTTCAAATAATTGTTAGACCTGAATGAAACATAGAGAAAATAAATTATAATTTACTTTTATAAATTGATCTCCCTAAAATCGACATGGAAAAAGAATAGTCTTTTCTACTATATGAATGACAATTATAACATATTATAATGATGACGATTTTCACTATTCACTCGATATATTATTATTGATATTTTTCTACTAATTATTTCATGTTTATTTGAACTAAGGATTTTTTTCAAAATGTTATAAAATAAAGGATAAAATTTACATATATACTATTTTCTTCCTATCCCACTTACAATACGAGACAGAATATATGATTAGTAAATAATAATTAACTCATATGTTTGAATTAATTGGTCATTGTTTTCTAATTATACTCTTTACAAAGAAGGTAGTTAACTTTTAATGGCAATCGATCTCACTTCTCCTTCCTAACATGTGGAGCAAATGATCCAAATAGTCATTTACAGTACGAAATTTTGAAAGACAAAAAAACCTTAAAGATCTTTTCTTATATATAAAATATAAATTTTTTATAAAATTTGATGTTAACTATATAAGATAAATCGAAACACTAAAAAAAATGGACAAATACCATAACCATTATTCCATTCGAATTCTCCAAATACATTATTAAATAGCACACTCAAAAACATTCAACAACACAGCAAATTTAACCCTAGTTCTTAGAAACATTTATTGGTACTCTTTTGCAAAAGAGATTATTTGGACACATAAAACACGAAAATAAAACATAACGTAGATAGCCTATTCTGATTTATTTATATTTTTCATCATCTTCTCAAAGTAGATTATCATTAGCAGCAATCTCAGAAAACTCATCAGGCATTTTTTCCCAATCTAGGGATGGATCCCACTCTGCCTCTTTGATTACCTCCCTGATTTTATTGAACACAAGATCACTTCCTCTTTTTGTTAAATGAATCCCATCCCTACACAAACAAAATTAAAAACAAAACATTTATTCATAAAAGAATAATATTTGAATTTGATGGTTAAAAAGTAAAATATGACAAGTATTTTAGGATGGAGAAAGAGAAAACTATAGGGGTGACAACTGGATGTATTGGGTCAAATTTGATCGGGTCATAACGAGTCATGACCCAACCTTAATTCGTTTGTGTCAAAATGAGTTATAGATCTGGTTAAGACTCAATTCGATCCAATTTTTACTAAAGTTTACTTATTTTTTATAATATTTTATATTTTTTTATTATGGCTATATAAAATATATCAAATAAAAAAATAATTTGATAATATCTCTCTCGAGTCAATTCAGGTTGCATATCAATCTAATTTCAAAAAGTTGGATTAAGATAAAATGAAATGATAAATGAGCAGGTTATTAACTCATCTAAACTCAAATAAATTGAGCAACTTGAGTTTAATTTTATCGCCCATAGGAGAAAATACTTACTTGAAGACTGTAGTCATCCAATCTTCAGGTTGTTGGAGCGTTGACCAAAAATCAATGACCTTCACGCCTAATTCTTGGGCCAATCTGATACCGTGTTCCGAATACATGCGATTTCTCTCATTTGTTCTGCCTAGATTACTCCTGATAATTTCAAATAGTATATAAAAATCAAAATTAGTTCATTTAAACAATAGTATAATTGGCTGAGTTAATAAATAAACAAATTATTAATTTTTAATAAACAAGAAATCAAGATTCAATTACCCACAAGTGTCAATAATTTGTTGCTCGTTCACCGCAGGAGCACTTAGCATAATTAGACGAGTGTTTCTTGAAAGACCCTGCAAATTTTTATTAGAAAAAATTAATTAATTATCACATTAATTAGCTTATAAATAAGATTTTAACTTAAATTCTGTAATTTTACCTTGATATGAAGTATAATTTCTCTCATATTTTTAAGATATTCATCAAGAGGGATACCAGGACTGTTAGGAAAATCAAGATCTGCTGCATCATTCCCACCAAAATAAAGTATGACTAGAGAAGGCTGAATTTGATCATCCTGCATGTAAATTAACCAAAATAGAATTCTAGATTAAAATATTGAAGAAAAATAAATTATTGGAATAAATTATGAGACATGATTTTTCCAATCATTACTAGAAACACATATTTTTCTAATCACAAATCAATGAGAAATGTATATTATAAAAGATTATTTTTCATTGAATGAGGTTATTGAAAAGATGCATGATAGAAAAAAATTCTCATTAAAATACAAAGAATATATATAGTCACTGAATATTTTTTCTTTTCTCGCTGATTTAGTCAAAATATCCGCGAAAAAATCGCTGAATAATTTTCAAACATTCATGCAATAACCAAAATGAGAAAAAAGGTACCTCTCGGAAAACTTTTCTCAAAACTAGAACACCATTTCTTGAGTTCCATCCATCATATCCACGCAACCATATATCGGCCTGCAATATAATATATTTATCAATTTTATGGTACTAATAGAAGGCTATATCTATATAAGAGATCTGAATGGGTCAATTTCTTCTATTCAATTTATAAGTAGTCATAAGAGATCAATTCGACAAGTGCTTTCTTTATGAGTCAATGGTGGCCTCACTTGTTGACCTGTTAATACCTATGTCGATCCTTAAACTTGTATAAGACCGACTCCATTCAATTTCTAAAGTCAAGATTTGAACTTGATGAATTTGGACAATCTTTAACATTTGAACCTTTGAAATAGAGGTGAAAAGCCAACTAGAAAAATAAATTCATAAAATTTAAATTTTGAATAATTTATTTTTCACACGATAATAATACCTTGCGAGCATAGAGTCCAGTGAGGCTTGCACCCAGCCATGACGATCATAACTAAACTGCACTATTGGTGAACCAAACAGGACGAACAATGGACGATTTGGTCCTATATTTGGTTCCATTTTTTTTTTCTAAGAAGCAATTTTCGATTTTTGATGCTACAAACATCTCCATAACACTTGTATTTATAATGGATAATCCATATAATATGACCACATGTGCATACCAATAAATAATAACATAAAATAATATGACGTGTGTCTTCATGTTATTGGTAGGACCTTCATATGTGTTCATTGATCTCGAGAAGACATATGACAAAGTCCCAAGGAATGTCTTATGTAGGTGCTTAAAGGCGAAAAATGTCCCTGGGGCTTATATCAGGTTGATTAAGGACATGTACGATGGAGCCAAAATTCGGTAAGAACGGTGGGAGGAGACTCAGAATATTTTCCTTTGAGTTGGGACTCCATCAGGGTTCTGCGTTAAGCCCTTTCTTGTTTGCCTTGGTGATAGACGAGCTGACGCGATCTTTACAGGAAGAGGTACCTTGGTGTATGTTATTTGCAGATGACATAGTATTAATTGATGAGTCTCGAACTAAAGTTAATGAAAGGTTGGAGGCCTAGAGACACGCCTTGGAGTCCAAGGATTCAAATTGAGCAGGACCAAAACTGAATACTTGGAGTGCAAATTCAGCGTAGAAAGGGAGGAAGAAAACTCTGAGGTGAGGCTTGCCACTCAACCTATCCCCAAGAGGGATAAGTTTAAGTTTCTAGGGTCCATCATCCAGAATAATGGCGATATCAATAATGATGTCACACACCGTATTGGGGCAGCATGGACTAAATGGAGGCTGGCCTCTGGAGTATTGTATGACAAAAAGATACCACCCAAACTTAAAAATCAGTTCTACAAAGTGGTGGTTAGATCAGCATTGCTGTATGGGGTAGAGTGTTGGCCGATTAAAAATATTCATGTTCAAAAGATGCATGTCGCAATGATGAGGATGCTGAGATGGATGTGCGGTCACACTAGAAGTGACAAAGTTAGGAATGAGGCAATTCGGGAGACATTGGAGGTGGCCCCGGTGGGCGAAAAGATGAGAGAAGCGAGACTGCAATGGTTCGGACATGTGCAAAGAAGGAGTATCAATGCTCTTGTTAGGAGGTGTGAGAGGTTGGTTGTGGGAGCTACTCGGAGGGGTAAAGGTAGACCGAAGAAGTATTTGAGGGAGGTGATCGGATAAGACATGGCGGAACTCGACCTCACTGAGGACATACCTTATATAGAAAGGAGTGGAGGTCGCGAATTAAAGTAGCAAGCGAAGTTCTTCTTCTTCTTCCTATTCTTCTCCTTCATATACTTCTTCTTATTATTATTAGCATTTGTATTATTTTTACTACTATTATTCCTTTTCTTTTCATTATCTGGCGTATATGTGTTAGTTTTATCATAGTTACTTACTGTCATGTGCTATTCATTGTTAGTCGCACCTGTTGTTTCCTTACCTTACACTTTATTTTGTCATATCTAGTCTTTCTGCTAATGGGTTTTGAGCTGAGGGTTTTAGGAAACAACCTCTCTACTTCTATGAGATAGCGGTAAGGTCTGTGTACAATCTACCCTCCCCAAACCCCACTTATGAGATATCACTGGGTATGTTGTTGTTGTTGTTTTCACCTTTAATTACGAGCTTATTATATACTACTAAAAATTAAATTTAGTTAGTCTCCGTAGCAATGTTTAAATTTAAATATGTTGTTAATTGCTTAATTAGACTTGCCATGTGCCCATTTATGTGATTATTGTATGGCATGCATCACGAGGAAGAGTGCCTTTTGAAGAAAAATATCATTCTCCAAGGGTGAATAAAATCAAATAAAATTATAAATTGAGTGAAATAAAAAAATAGATTAATAATTTGATTTAATTTGATTAACAAGAGAAAGTTGCTTAGATGGTAAGCACGATCAATATATTAGTCGGTAAAGAACGACATCTTTCCTTTTTTGACAATATTTTGGTTTCAATTTTTCACGTGGCATGTTTAAGGCCACAAGATTAAAGGATATCTTGATACATTTGATATAACTTTAATTTAGAATTACAAAATTAAGAAAAATCTTTATTTTCTTAAACTCTATGCCAAGTCAAGTCAAATCAAATCATTATATTTTAAACAAAGAGAGTTCAGTTACGTGACAATAAAACACAATATTACGAGTAAAATGTGGATTAGGAACACAAAAAATGAATTTATTATCTATTTTTTATGAAAATTTGAAAGATGGCGGTCAAGATGAGGATGAGGAGGGGTAAGTTTAACTTCAAAAGGTCAATTCAAATTTATGTCAGAACGCTTTATTACAAAAGTCATTTATCTTGTGAGGAGACTGCATGAATGGCGTAGGAACAATTTGAAGAACTAACATATAACAATTTGACTTAGAGGGCGGTGACGAATACTAAATCAGCAGCGTTTGAGCGCCTTTATGAAGAGTTAAGTGTAAAGGCGTGGAAAAGAGATTGTATAGGCTCGCTAAAGTAAGAGAAAGGAAGGCTCGCGACCCAGATCAAGTGAAGTGCATCAAAGATGAGGAGGGCGAGGTGTTAGTGGACGAATGAAAAAGGAGGTAGGGATATTGATCTGGGTGAGTTGGAAAACTCCGAAAACTATCGTGATTTTGAGTATTGCAAGTGGTTCAGAGTTAAGGAGGTAAGACGGGTTATTAGTAGGATGAAGAGAGGGAGGGCGATCGGGCCAGATGAGATTACGGTAAACTTCTGGAAGAACATGATCAAGGATGGCATTGAGTGACTGACTAGATTGTACAATGTTATTATAAAGACTGTAAGATGCCTAATGAATGTAGGAGGAGTACAATGGTTCCATTGTACAAAAATAAGGGAGATATTCAAAACTGTAAAGTCATACTATGAAGGTCTGGGAGAGAGTAGTGGAGATGAGGGTGCGAAAAATAGTATCTATCTCAGAAAATCAGTTTGGATTCATGCCAGGGTGGTCGACTACTGAAGCAATTCATCTTGTTCGGAGGTTAGTGGAGAAATATAGGGAAAGAAAGAAGGACCTTCATATGGTGCTTATTGATCTCGAGAAGACATATGACAAAGTCCTAAGAGATGTCTTATAGAGGTGTCTAGAGGTGAAAGGTGTCCCAGTGGTGTATATCAGGGCGATTAAGGACATGTACGATAGAGCCAAAACTCGAGTAAGAACGGTGGGAGGAGACTCAAAGTATTTTCCTGTCAAGATGGGACTCCATCAAGGATCTGTGTTGAGCCATTTCTTGTTTGCCTTGGTGATGGACGAGCTGACGCGATCTATCCAAGAGGAGGTTCCATAGTGTATGTTATTTGCAGATGACATAGTATTGATTGATGAGACTCAGACTAAAGTTAATGATAGGTTGGAGGCCTGGAGACACGTCTTGGAGTCTAAAGTTTCAAGTTGAGCAGGATTAAAACTGAATACATGGAGTGCAAATTCAGTGGTGAGAGGGATGAGGCAAACTTTGATGTGAGACTGACCACTCAACCTATCCCCAAGAGGAAAAACTTTAAGTATCTTGGGTCCATCATCCAGAGTAGTGGCGATATCGATGAGGATATCACTCATCGTATTGGGGCAGCATGGACTAAATGGAGGCTTGCCTCTAGAGTATGTGACAAGAAGATATCACCTAAACTCAAAGGCAAGTTTTACAAAATGGTGGTTAGACCATCGTTGTTGTATTGAGTAAAGTGTTGGTCAATTAAAAAGGCACATGTTCAGAAGATGCATGTCGCAAAGATGAGGATACTGAGATGGATGTGTAGTCACACCAGGAGTGATAAGGTTAGGAATGAGACCATTCGGGAGAAGCTGGAGGTGTCCCTAGTGGTCGAAAAGATGAGAGAAACAAGACTGTGATGGTTTGGACATGTGTAGAGAAGGAGCATTGATGCTCCTGTTAGGAGGTATGAGAGGTTGGCTTTGGGAGATACTCGGAGGAGTAGAGGTAGGCCGAAAAAGTACTGGGGGGAGGTGATTAGACATGATATGACATAACTTGATCTCACTGAGGACATGATCTTAGATAGAAAAAAGTGCAAGTCGCGAATTAGAGTAGTAGGCTGATGGTAGGTTAGGTGTTTTTTATTCGTTTTATCTGTCGTATGTGTGTTTTTTCTTCTTCTTCATCATGTGTTCCCTTCCTTTTATCATATCTAGTTTTTCTCTGCTACGAATTTTGAGATGAGGGTTCCCAGGAAACAGACTCTCTACTTCTATGGTAGTGGCAAGGTCTGCATACATTCTACCCTCCCCAGACCTTGTGGGATTTTACTCAGTATGTTGTTGTTGTTGTTGTTAACATATAATGTTCATCGACCAAAGGAGACTACAATTAAGTTCCTGGGGAGGTACTTTGAAGATGTTTAGTGTCTAAAAATGTGCTTGTTTTTTTCCATTGAGGCAACTAAAGGTATGTAGGATGGAGTCAAACTTCAAGTTAGAACAATGAAAAGTGACTCAGAGTACTTCTTGATCATGATAGAATTGTATCAAGGGCTAGATCATATTAAATTCTTATTTGTTTTAGTGATGGAAAAATTAACACAATATTTTTAAAACAAGATGGTGTGGTGCATGTTACTCTAGATATGAAATTAATGATAAGCTCAAGGTTTGGAAGAAGACTATTGAGTCTAAAGGTTTTAGGTTGATTAGGTCTACACTTCAAGAAGAGGGAGAGATTGATGATGATGTCGCCACCATATTCAAACATGGATGAAATAGAGGCTTGCATATGGAGTCCTATGCGATAAAAATATGTCACTAAAGTTTAAAGGTAAGTTCTACATAATAATGGTTAGACAAATATTGTTTGTATAGAGCATGCCAGTAAAGATCAACACCCATATTTAAAAGATGAATATGCTTAGATAGAGGAAAGACATGATTAAGAACGAAGTTAAATGGGATAAGGTAATAGTATCTCTATGGAAAACAAGATGAAAACATGAGTTTGAAATAGTTAAGACATAAAAAAGAGATGCACAACTGCATCAGTAAAGAGGTATGAGAGGTTGATTGCTACAAGAATTACAAAAGGTAGAAATGTTCGAAAAAGAACTAGCAAAGGTGATTAGACAATGGTCCAGAAATTACCTTGCGAGCGTAAAGGTTTGTGAGGCTTGCACCCCAACCATCTAAGTCATAGCTTTTCTGCACTATTGATGATCCAAATAGGACGAACTTTGGACGACTTGCTACTACCATAGTTTCTCTTCCATCTTTTATTTGAGCAACAAACGATTTTTACCTTTTTGATGCCGTAAACTGTTCCACATACTTGTTGCATTTTTAATGATGGATTCCTACAAACAACAAAAATTATTATAACTCAAATTAATTAGGGTTTGTTTGGAAAGTCACATTGTAATAGAAATTGGTATAATCACTAGGATAGTAATTACATAATTACATTGTTCTATTTGTTTGTCAGAATATAATTATAGTGTAATACCCATTGTCTTGTTTGGAAGGACAAAATGTAATTACACAGTTAAATTAACAAATTAGATTTTAAATATTATTACTTTTATTTTATTTTAAAATAATTAATAAAGTAGATTTTTATTTTATTTTTAAATAATATATTTTTATTTAAAAAGAAAAGGTAAAAAGGTTTGATGTGCAATAACATTATGTAATTACACCAATTCCTAGCTCCTCCTTAAGAATTGAAAAGTGTAGTTATACTAGGTACTACAATTTTACCCAATTCCACTCTTACCAAGTAATTACTTGGTTTACCAAACAAGCCAAAAAGTGTAATAACATTCAATTACATGGGGGCTTTCCAAACAAGCCCTTAATATTTTATGTGAATTCAAATATAAAATTTTTTATTTACTTAAGACAAAATTTATATATAAAAAAAATTTTATTTACTTAAAACAAAATTTATATATCAAAGTTTATATAAAATTAAAAAATACTATAAATTATAATAATTTAAGATATTTTAAAAAATTAAAAATATATCATTTAACTTTTCTCAAATATTAATTTATACAAATAAGTTGAAACATAAGAATAGAATACAGTCAATCGTAATGGGATTGTTTGTTTAATAATTACATGGCTACTATAGTTAGGCATTGTTATATATGTACACTAGCATTGGATCTTATTTAGTTGTTATTAAATGAAGGCATAACACATAAATAACTCTAAATTTGATATAACTTTTTAAGTTGGAACTTAAATTTTCATAGTGCACAAATATGACCCTCAACTTGCCAATTTCTGAACAAGTAGGCACAGGGTAGTTGCTGACGTGGCGTGTGATGTATAATCGTGCTGACGTATTTTTTTCAGTCAATACTACGATGCCACGTTTGTCCACGTAAGCACAATCTGTACACATCACACACTTTATTTTACACGTGTCATTCTTAAAAAAAATAAAAAAATAAAACAATTTTTACAAAATATTACAAAAAAAATTAAAATTTTTAAATTTTTTTTACATAAATTACAAAAAAAATTAAAATTTTAAAAATTTTTAGATAAATTACAAAAAATTCTTTAAAAAAAATTAAATTTTTACATAAATTACAAAAAGATAAAAAAAAATTTAAACTTTTTTTACATAATTTACAAAAAAAGTTTTTAAAAATTTAAAAATTATTTTACAAAAAATATTAAAATTTTATAAATTTAATTTT
>JAOTQR010000002.1:20546575-20558873 GCA_025774065.1 Solanum ossicruentum | reverse complement strand
TTGATGATTCTTGATGCATCAGTACTGTCAATGTGTATGAAGTCAATTGTCTTGTATACTCAATCTTCTCTGTTATGCGGTTTTGATGATTCTTGATGCATCAGTACTGTCAATGTGTATGAAGTCAATTGTCTTGTATACTCAATCTTCTCTGTTATGTGGTTTTGATGATTCTTGTCCAGATTTCCAAGGAACTGTTGCTGTCCAAAGTATTTACTTACTTTCCTCATATGTTGCTTGTTTGGTCTTCTTATCTTCACTTATATGCTAGAATCTGTGTAGTAGATGATGATTCTTAGCATGAGAACTTTGATAATGAATCTCTTTTTTTACCTCTTAATCTTGTGGAAATGTTGACTTGATCAACTATTTATCCACATTTGCTTTTGGAATAGATCTCTCATGTGTTAGACATTTTGAGCCAGTAGACGTTGAATAGCCTAGACCTAAAACGAGGAACTAAATTCCTAGCTGTAGATATTGAAGGAAAGTCACATGCTTGTTAGTTATAGCAATGTGCATGGTCAATCACAATCTCAAAACATGTTTTACGGCATGATTACCACTTCAGCATTGGAACCTAACTTTTTTCTTTTTATTTTCTTGGGCTGCATTTTAATAAACTAGTTGCTGTACACGCACGTGTATCCCATGTAAGTTTTTATAAATCTACTAGAACAATTAAAATTTTATGAAAACATGCGTGGTTTGAACTTTGGTTAGTATTTAACTAACTTCCAATAAAGTCGCAAATGGCTAATTCTAATTTTAGTCCAAATAGAAAACTTATAACAATCAGAAATTTATGAAAAACTAAATTAAATAAGTCTAGTAAAGAGAAAACAAAAAAAATAGAGAAGAAAAAATTTCAACATATATATCGTTAGTAAGACTTTAATCATAACAATATATGGAAAAAAGAAATATATAGAATCAATACATAATTTTTGTGTTCTTGTAGATATCTTCTCTCCAACCAATCAAAATTCAAGAACTTTATAAAGGTTAGACTTTATAAAGTTTTTTTTAAATTTTTTTTAATAGTATTGTTGTAATAACTTAACTTTGTAAAGATATTTTGGCATTTTAACTTTCAACTTTTTTGTTCTCACATTTAGTAATATATATATATATATATATATCTACATTCTTTCTTTAATAGTTCCTCATAGTATTTTGGAAAGTCAATGCATATCTATCTAGCAAAATATATATAGCTCTATCCAATCCATTGCCTTTCAACTGCAAATCACTTCAGCAGAATTATTTCTTCTATTGCATTTTGCTGTCTTTGTTGCTAAGTGGCACTTAGAAGTGACAATGCATCCACCCTTTAATTTTGGGAGTCAGAGATGTTTTCAGCTGGGGATTCCGGTGCCTAATATGGTGATTTATGGATCAGCTCTAGTAATTTTTGAGAATAATGAATGACATTTCCAGAAAAAAAAATAATAATTCATGTGCATTCTCTGAACTAGACCTTACTACAAATTATATTTCTTACTCAATTGGGTTTACATAACCACCATTTTCCTTTATGAAATGTGCAGGTATGTATCTGGCTATAAGAACCGATTCCAGAATTTTATAAGATATCTCCGTGAAATGGGGGATGAGGTATATTTGTTGCTGACAAGAATGTTGTTGATTACTGATACCTTCTGGTGTTCTTTTGGTCTTTTGAACTTACTGCTATACCATGCGGCTACCAATAAAATTCATGATATTTGAGCTGATTATATTCATTTCAAGTTTTCTCTGGATGCTATTTTTCCAATCAGGAGTTCATAATCTTGACCTCTACTAGTGTTGTTCCCATGAACCAATTTCAAGCAATCTTGATATGTTTTGCTTGCCATTACCTACAAACAGTTATTTCGAACTGTCATATAGGGACTAACCGTAATAATTACTTCTTAGCCGTAGTTCAGATAGACCGTTGACTGAGCCACTACACAGGAACAGAATTGAAAATTTACGCCTGATGTTTGGACTAGAATCATTTGTTAATTTTGTGACACAGGTTATGGTTGTGACAACACATGAAGGTGTGCCTCAAGAGTTTTATGGAGCAAAGTTGATTGGATCACTAAGGTTGAAGAATCTACTGCCATTCATATACTTCCTTTTCATTTTTACTTTGTAAATCCACTCAATTCCGTCTATCGCAAATCCAGGATAAAATCAGCGACATTTGCCGGTTCATGACTATGAAATATTCTCCATGTATGTTAATTAGCTAGTTATTATTAAAAAGTTGCTTACTACATTTGCAGTTTTCCATTGCCCTGGTACCAAAAGGTGCCCCTGTCACTTGCTCTCAGCCCAAGAATAATTTCAGAAGTAAAACGATTCAAGCCTGACATCATACATGCATCCTCTCCTGGTATAATGGTAAGTTTGAGTTTTTTTTTTCCTCCTTCCAATGGTGCAGTGATGTTCGTTTTGTCACTTCCCAGCTTGCTGACTTATAATTTTTTTTCCTATTGTTAGGTATTTGGTGCTCTTATCATTGCAAAACTGTTATGTGTGCCGATAGTGATGTCTTATCACACACATGTGCCTGTGTAAGTCCAACTCCTGAATATCTTCTCTTCAGATGAGAACATTTGATAGGTTCTGTAAATTACATGATTCAAGAAGCAAAAGGCTTTTATTTGTTGATCTTCCTGATGAATACATAAATAAAGAGTTTCTGAAGCTTCTTACATCATTCTGTATTATTTAGCGCTCTTTCGCTGATCTTAACTCTTGTTCTGCAGATACATACCTAGATATACCTTTAGTTGGTTGGTGCAACCAATGTGGATGGTTATAAGTATGTGAGCAGAGCATTTCTTCTGCAGTATGTATTCTCTCTCAGGTCTTCAGCTCTGTATACTAATTAAGACATAACTGCTGCTTACCAGAGTTTCTACATAGAGCTGCTGATCTTACACTGGTGCCATCTGCTGCTATTGCGGAGGATCTAAAAGCTTATAGGGTAACAGCAGGTAAAAGACCGATAGGTGAACTTGTTAATTACATTACAACGGACTTTTCCAGTTAGCAATTTAAGGCAAAAACAGTATTGTCTTCTCTGTTCTGTCAAATCAGTTTTTGTTGGTCTTAGATGCGTACTCCGGTTAGCTTCTTGCTAAAACTCTGCTCAGAGATGTTGATTATTCCTCTCTTTTCCTTATGTTTCAGCTAACAAAATACGCCTATGGAATAAGGGTGTTGATTCTGAGAGCTTCCATCCCCGGTATCGGTCTCATGCCATGCGATTAAGATTGAGGTTGGAGCTTCCTACTGAAGATTCTATCCACTATGTAAACAACATTAATGTGTACTGATAATTCTTTTTCCTTTCTCCTGTTGCTCTTCATGATCAGCAACGGGGAACCTGATAAACCATTGATAGTCCATGTTGGACGACTTGGAGTTGAGAAGAATTTGGATTTCCTCAAAAGGTACCTCCTCTCTTTATGAGAAAGAATAAGACTTGCATTTTTGGCTAATATATGGCTAGGTATATGAATCCTTATATTGAGGGAAATCGTTATACAGGGAAACTGAGTGGTTATGAAGTTGCACGTAAGTACTGGGAACTTGCAGTTAACATTTTAAAATGACTTTGGAACAGGTTAATGGATAGGCTTCCAGAAGCTCGCATGGCTTTTATTGGAGATGGGCCATATAGGTGAGTTGCAGTAACAATTTTACCTTTTGACTTTCAGAACTTCACCAGGATCATTTACCTATACTTCACTGTTCATGCACAATAAGCAGGCTTGTATCCCCCGTACTGCCTCTTCTGATACTCATAGGCTGTCAAGTCATTATAAAAATTATCGGTGAGGATCTAGTATGAAAAGATTCATGGGTAGACACTAATTATATTTCACTGCTCCTGCGTTCTATTGCTAGAAATATTACTTAGCTTTTGTGGTGAATAAGAGACAAAAGTCAGGAAAAGACTATGCTACTGAATAATCCCACTGAACTTCTATAGACTTGACTTTAGTAGGTAATGTTTAGTAAGCAGAATCCTGAATTTAAAACAATAGCAGCATTTATATGCCATGTAGGAGCTGCTGAATTATATGTAGAGTTTCTTAGTTAAGCATAACCATTCCAGTTAGATGGAACAGATTAGTGAACAGTAAACCTCATTTCATTATCAGTCATTTAGTTAATGCTAGTTAATTGAACATGGACGGGAGTTAATTATCTGCTAGCAAAGTTGATATGTGCCCTAATTATTCATTTTATTCCCATTTCCTGCAGATATGTTCTGCATTACCATCATCAGTCTTGGAGTTATTTATTATGTTGACAATATATCTACATGTATATATACTATATATTAGCTTGTTATATATTCCCTCTTCATAGACAAACTTGGAATTTGGGATTCTTCAGTTTATTCTATTATACCTGATGGCATAATGCATGACGAAACCTAGGAATTTTGAGGTGTCTTAAAGTCAAATTACATCGGCTCTCCTTTGTCTAGATTAAGCTTTCTACTTTGGCAAGAACTACTGATTTGATCCCAAGATTTGGACATAGGTCATTTGGAGCTAATGGGATGAGCGATACGATTGTATAATACAAGTGAGCAACTGCTTTTTTCTGCTATGAATGATTGACATCTCCTTTTGTTTTCAAGCTTAGTTGCCTATCATCTCCTCTATGAAAAGGTCCTCTGTAATATCAACAAGACATCCATTCCCCTTTCAAATGAAAGAGAATATAAATTTTCTCTTCATCATTGAAATTCGCCATTCACACCCCAATCATGTCCCTTCGAGAAGAGCTACATGCTATTCATTTTTCTTTTTGCTTTGTCAAAAAAACAATAATAAGATGAATAGCCTGCAATAAATAAATCCCTAGGGGTTGAATTAAATGCACACTATCACATGCTCTCTTTAGAAGTAGGAAATTTGAAACGGGCGTGATTTGGCCGTGATTTTCAGGAAGAAATAATAAACATATATGTAAATCAATTGAAAAGAAAATCACGCCAATATCTTAAACTAAATTCAAATCTGACTACGTAATTATAAGATATATATTCCAAAAGTGCTTCAAGCAAGCAAATTAATGCAAAAAAGGTGTGTCAACACGCCTTGAGAAGAATCTAAGATCTCAAATGTTTTCAGTCGCTATTTATAAAAATTTCCTGTTTTGATAGCCTGTGTGCTTATTAGGCTGAGTATACACCCTCCTCCCCGGACCCCATTTGTGGGATTACACTAGTTATGTTGTTGATAGCCTGTGTGCTTAACATGAGACACACATAGTTTTTCATTCTTATAAAAGATTGAGCTAAAATTATCCGTTTCATCACGTGTTATAGGGAGGAATTGGAGAAAATGTTCTTTGGCATGCCTGTAGTGTTCACAGGTATGTTACTAGGGGAGGAGCTCTCTCAGGCATATGCCAGTGGAGATATATTTGTTATGCCTTCAGAGTCTGAGACACTTGGATTCGTTGTTTTGGAGGCCATGTCATCAGGACTTCCTGTTTTGGCTGCTCGTGCTGGAGGAATTCCAGATATCATTCCTGATGATCAGCAGGGAAAAACTGGATATCTGTTTAATCCTGGAGATCTCGACGACTGCTTGAGCAAACTGGAGCCACTTCTGCACAATGCTGAATTGAGAGAAACAATTGGGCGGGCTGCACGTGCAGAAATGGAGAAGTTTGATTGGAGGGCTGCCACAAGAAAAATTCGTAATGAGCAGTACAACGCGGCCATTTGGTTCTGGAGGAAGAAGAGAGCACAGTTGATGAGACCATTTCAATGGTTGTTCAAGCGTAGGCTCCATGCACCGGAAGCACTTTAGGTGATGCAGTTTTCAGATTTATTGTAAAAACACAGCTTTGGTGCTTAGGAAGGTGCTTACTGCTTAATCTCTCATTGCTTACATCTGGATGGAGATTGTAAAATATTAGCCAGCAAATATAATCTGGTGCTGGAGTTATGCAATATTGACCTCTGTAACAGGCTAGGTAGATTTAAATATTCAATTCAATCACTGTACGCGTGATTATGATTCCCATAAGTGGGGGAACTTATTGATTATATATTCTTGTATATTACAGAAACCAACTCAATGCAACCACAGGCTCCCAGTTGAAGGGAGAAGTGAGAGGTTAGCCTGTAGCCTTTATAAATTGCACATGTTCTTGCATATCCTTGTTGTGTTCATTTAATCCTGCAATTTAACACCAAGACGAACAATCAACAACAACAACATCACCTCATTGCCTCAAAGGTTTTCGTCCATTACGGGGCAACGGGGGTTCGGATGTACGCAGCCTGACTCCTATGTTTAAAACATAGATCGATTGTTTCCGGTCAAGACGAACAATCAAACTTTTGATATGTGCAACATAAAAGTGGAACAAAATAAGTAACATATTTTATTTAATATGTGTTATAAGTGACAATAATTAACAATTTAAAAATATATGCATAAAAAATCTATCAGTGTCACATAAATTGAGATAAAAAATAACATGTGTTGGGCTGTGGTAGCACGAGCTCCAATACTGTGTACAAATCAGAAAGAGACAATCCATTTTTCAAACAAAAAATTGTATACAACAGAAATAGATCTGTATAATTATTGAGGTTTGCTTGAGCAAAAATTCCCCCTTTTCTTTTTTCCACTCAAGAAAATGAATAAACTGTTTATTGAATGTCTATTCTTCTTTTCCCTCATTGCATGGTGCAGCTTTAACATAGTTTAGCATTTTGGAAGATCTTTTGGAGGTGGCAAAAGTGACTCATTAGGACCCTTTCCATTATCTACTAGGAATGCCATTTTCAATCCCCATGTTGTGTGTACCTCCAGATGGCAATGCATAAACCAAACTCCTGTAATATTATCAACCAAATCAAAATGAAGTATATGTGTTGTTATATTACAAGTGACCTGATTGCGTATATAGAAATTAAACTCGAGAAGCAAAAAAATGTACCTGGATTGTCAGCGCGGAATCTTATGGCGACCCATCCTCCAGAAGGAACTCCAATTGTATTCCTTTCAACAGGATCAATAAGATTAAAATTCTTAGGATCCGTTTTCGGATTGAAATTCCCCAATCCTTTACCCACTGCAAAGAAATTGAAACCATGCAGATGCAGGGGATGATTTTCAGGGGCTATAATTCCAGTATCCTGCAAAACCAATTGAACGGTTTCGTTGTAACGCAACCGGTAAAGTCTAGTCCCGTTCGTCGTAGCCATGCTTGCTGGTGGAACTGTACTCGTATAGTTGAAAATGAACGGCGGATTCCCTGGAAAATCCGTCGTGAAAACGCCTTTTATGCCGAAGAAATGCGCTTGTAAAAGCGCAGTACTCGGCATAACAAACGTAACATTATTTATACTAGCAACAACCCTGCTTCCGTTACCCTGTATACAAGACGGGCACGGGTTTATCCCGAGTCCAACCGTGAAAAGCAACGAATGATGCACATTTTTCGGAACGTTCGCAGGGTATTTTTTCGAATTCAGGCTTTTAAGAGAGTCGATAAAGCTGTTAGCGACTGCTGTGGCGTTTTGGGGCGGGGGACTAGTGAGGGTTGTCAGGGTAGTTTCTAGTGTCCCGGTGTAATGCAACGTAGCGGTGGCTGTCACGTTGTCGACCCCGATAGGAGCGTCCATGAAGGGAGAAGCAACCATCATGTATTTTCCGAATTTTTGATCAGCAGTGACTATAACATTTGTGGTCTGACCTGGGGCAATTACAATTGTGTCTGTTTTGAAGGGTTTAACGTAAGTGGCGTCGACTTCAACTACCGTCATTTTGTGGCCAGCAATTTTGAGGAAGAGTTCTTCGTTAAGTGCAGCGTTGATCACTCGTAACATGTATGTTTTTCCCGGAGCAACACTTAATGTGTATCCACCTGCATATGGTCCAAAAATCAAATTTGTTCAGACTACTTTTGGTACTGGTTAAATTAAATAACTTGAAACAGGGTTAAAAAGTATATATTACGTACCTTGAGACGGACAATTGGAAACAGGTCCAGGATGACCATTGATTGTGTGAGCATCAGAGACATTAGGGGCTAATCCTGATTTTAGAGCTTCATTGATCACATCTTCAACATCAGATTTCCACCATTCACCTACATTACATCGTTTAAAAAAAATCATTACATACGAAGAGATATCGACTTAATTGACAAATGAAATAATGTATGTTCACCTAAAACAACCACAGCTTCATGGTTAGGTTTAGGGTATGGATATGGCACACCACGTTTAGGCAAGATGACAATTGCACCGTGGACAGTAGCCCTTAGCCATAAAATATGAGCATGCCAAAATAATGTACCCCTTTGGCCTGTAATTGTGAAATTGTATACGTAGTTTTGCCCTGGTTGAATTGGACATTGTGTGATGTATGCCGGTCCGTCTGCCCAACCACTTCTAAGTTGTCGAATACCATGCCTGTGATCAGATACGAATTCAGAATATAAACTTAATAAGTTCATATGTAATTTGAACGTATGATAAAATTAAATTAATGAACTTAACTACCAATGAATAGAGATATTATATTTGACATGGTTAACAACTTTGATGAGCAGTCTATCATCTTCTCTAGCATAAATTGTTGGTCCTGGGAACTTTCCATTAACAGTGACAATGGACTTGCTGGAACATAAACGACTCATGTTCCTCGTTACCACCTGGAACACCAAATATGTTTATTAAGGAAACAAACAACAATAACAACATACACAGTGGAATCCCACAAATGGGGTCTAGGAATTGGGAGGGTAAAATGTATACTGACCTTACCATTATTTCATAGAGATAAAGAGGTTGTTTCTAGAAGACCCTCCTCACAAAAATATCAGACCACAAAAGCAGAAGATACTAGATATGAAAAAAAAATAACTAAAATAAAAATAAAAATTTGGATTTAATCTCACTTATTATGTAGTTATCTGTACTTATTTTTGTTAATTTACACAATTAACATATACAATTAACATATACAACAGAAATTCAAATATATAACTTGTTCATTATTTCAGTATGGCTTAAAAGTAACGATTTCTGCATGTCTCGACTTCAACCAAGTTATTTTAAATTTTCAGTCTTGTCTGATTTTAACTTGATACAAAATTTAAGAAAATAAAGAAACTTTTGAACGTTATGATCTTAAACTAAAGATACGTAGAATAACACCGAAATATCTTTTTAATCTTGTTGTCGTAAAATGCTAACTAGAAAACAAGTAAGATAAATTGAAACAGAAGAACGTGTTACTCACATTGAACTTGTAATGACGAGTAATGCCGAAAGCTGGAAAGAAGCAAAAGGCTAAGAGGACCAAAACTCGAATCCAATTTGACTCCATTTTTTTTTTGTCCTTTGTTTTTTTTTTTTTTAGTTTGTGTATGTACTTTCTATATATCTCCTTGCTTTTTCAGTTCTAAAAAAGAATGTGTTTTAGAATTGTTGCATTCTGATTTAGTGACCTGCCAACGTAAATATATATAAGTGAAAGTGCCTTTTTACTTAAATGTTTAATTTAATTTGCTGGTGTGTCATTTTTTTAGTTAGGTAATGATAGATATTGGTGTCCTCCTCTTCTAGCCATTTTTTTCATCTACTCTTTCTTGCATGCTACATAATGTTTATGAAGTGGACCCCATGTTAAGCAAATATGTTAAAGACTATATTTACTTGTTAATTTAAAAAAGAAAAAAGAAATATGTAACCCCTTCACTTTTCAATTTATATGATACAGTTGGAACTTTTCAATATGTAATTCCTTTATTTTTCAATTTATATGACACAATTCAAACTTTTCTATTTTGAATGTTAATTCTGATATACAATCTTTGAGGTTGAAAAATAATTTATATATTTAGAAATTATTAAGTGCTACTCCTTTGTTCACTTTTATTTGTCGCTGTTTCACTTTTCAAGGTCAACTTGATTAAACTTCAAAACTAAATTGAGGTAGTTAAATTTGATATCTAAAATCTAGGTTGAAAACTATACGAAAAATGTCATAAGTTGCAATCATTCGCATATTAATATAATGAAAAAAATATATCTTAAAATGTTGGTCAAAATTCATATAGTTTAACCTTGATAAGTACAATAGTGACAAGTAAAAGTAAATGGAGGGAGTATAAGTCATAAAAATTAACAATTTAAAATATTTAACAGACGTATGAATATATTGTGGTCAAACATTTGTGAGAGAAAAGTAATTTTATATAAATTGAGACATGAGGAGTATCATTTCTAATTACTTGATTAATTAGTTAATTTAATGAACTAAATTAATGAATTTCTAGAAGTAATATCTAGATGCTTGTTATGTACGTGCAAAAGATAAGTTAGATCAAGTGTTAAAAATTTTCACTAAATTACTCAACCACTTTAATTTTGTCTTAAGACAGGAATTAATCCAATAGTAGAAATGCAAGGAGGAGCAAAATATGATCAGTTGAAATTTTTTTTCCAAAAAGTATATTAGGTATATATAAACAACAATAACATTACCTCAGTGCCGGCTCCCGCCCATTGCAGGGTAAGAAGGGGGTCAGATGTACACAGTCTGATCCCTATGTTTAAAAATATAGAGCGACTGTTTTCAGATATATTAGGTATATATATGTTATATATTATCTTTCCAAATGTTTTTACTTCGTCACTAGAATTTTGAATAAAACTAGAGTATCTTTTGTAAAAATGATGTATGACATTTTTTACTTTGAAATTCAAAAGAGAATAATAGTAGTGGCATGTTGTTGAAATTGAGGTAAAGTCTGTCTAACAATTTAAAAGTTACCAACTAGGGATAATTCCACCCACTTATGCTAGTTTTAAAATTTCCCTCAAAAAGAAAAGAGGATGTATGAGGAGTGGGAAAATTTAAAAGGAAAAAAAAACGTTTAAGTTGGATGATTTTGTCAATATATTAATTTAGTATACCTACTTTTACACATACGTGTCATACTGCCATATATATATATATATATATAAATTTTGATGAAATAGTTAAATATATTATGAACCTGTGAAGATGAGAAAACTCATTAAATCACTTATATTTTATTTGTACTTGTATATATGTTAACGTTTAAGATGGAGTATTTTTTTTTTGAAAAAATGTACTCCTTTCTTATTAACAAGGGATTTCTTTTTAATTGTCGAATCCTAAGTAACTCCTCTTTTCTTTTTAATTCGTTCAAAACAGAATGTCATCTTCAAATTAGAAATAATTTATTTTTAAAATTCCCTTTTTACCTTAAAAAATGATTATTAGTCTCATAAATATCTAAGAATGATTTCAGATCACAAATTTCAAAAAAAAATTCTTAAACATTGTGTCAAATCAAAGGTGTCATGTAAAATGAGACGAGGAGAGTAATAGTTATCGTTGAATCCTATTCTATTCTACTTTTTTTTTCTTTTTTTAATCCAACTATAATGTTGCATTGATATTTTAGTCCCATTCTTCTATTGTTTTCATTTTTTATCCAACTTCAATGTGGATTAGTTATAAATCTAAAGTGACAATTTGGTATTGACAAGTGATCGAAAATTTTACTTAATATACTAATAAGAAATTTAATTGGTCTAAACTTAATTAATACTCCTAAAGGACTTCTAAATATCTAAAGGAGTTCAAAGTGCTTAAAAAAAATACCTAATGTGATTTTACTGTAATTACTTCTCTTTTACAGATATGGTATATTACCTACTTTAATAAGGAAAAACTTAACAACTCAAATTTTATTTGATTTCAAATTCTTAAATGTAAGGAGAATAATTAAATAAATATTCTTGTCGCGGAATTTATAATTCAAATAAAGAAAAATTTAACAAACAAAAGTACTAAATATTAGGAGTTCTTACCTTTCTAAATAAGTAAAAATTTAATAGTTATAATTTTAATTAATTTCAATGTTCTAAGTATTATTATAATAATTAAATAATAATTATTTTAAAAAATCTTAAATGACATTTTATCTATTTGTAGTCTTTTAATGAAGAACATATATATATATATTAATTGATAGATATATGGAGAGAGAGAAGGTGGAGACATTTATATATGACAAATTAAAATCTCATGCATGAAGGATATAAGTAGCGAGAAACAAATCTAGTTCAAATCCTGAATATGAAAAAAAAAAAATAGATAGGAAACACTTTTTCTTGAATAGAGTACAAATTTAAATTAATTAATTGGACTTTCACGTGGATTAAAAAAGTGGGGGAGGGGGGGAGAAGGGGGCAGGGGGAAGGCGTAAGAAG
>JAOTQR010000002.1:20531352-20544765 GCA_025774065.1 Solanum ossicruentum | reverse complement strand
ACTGTAATATATACCCATTGAGTTTTAAGGGATGGTGCATTAAGCTCTCTTTTAAATGCAACGTATAAACATAATAATATACACAGTATAATTTCACAGTGGATACAAACCTTCTTTTGATCATTTAATGCAGTGTAACGTACATATTTGTAATCCACAAGTAAAAATAATAGAGTTCCCTTCTAAAGGTTTAGGAGAACTTTCTTAGATCATTGGATGATCCTCCGTGGGGAACATGTCTACTGGGTTGCAGATAAACAACAACATATCCAGTGGAATCCCTATAAGTGAGGTCTGGAGAGGGTAAAATTGAAGCAGACCTCACCACTAACTCAAAGAAGTAAAGAGGCTATTTCCTGGAAACCCTTGTCTCAAAAATCCATAAGCAGAATAAACTAGTCTTTCAGATAAATTGGCGCGAAATGGCTGCATAATCCTCAATTAATAAAACAAGTTTCTTTTGGACCCAAAAAGAATTTTAAGGACCACACAAAAATAATGACAAATTCACTTCTTTTTCAAAAACAATGAAATGGATAATGCGGTTTTAATCAGAGGTTCAAAAGTTCTTCCATTGCTTCCCTCTCATAGTTACTAATCTTTAGTCTTCCACACTTTTCTTCCTAATCTAAACTTGTGCAAATTTCAAAGAAAATGATCCAACTAAAGTCTTTTCACTCCTCTTTAACACCAACACAACAAGCTGCTTTTAATAAAACAAGTTATTTTAGGAGGAAAAGGACCTTCATTTCCTTATGCAAGAGCTCAAGAAATTCAGATTCAGATGGTAAAGGAGATATCCGTAAGCAAGAATTGCTTGCCACGATTGTTCTGCTTCAAACACAGAAAGTTCGTCTAACCGAATACTTAGATGAAAGATCTGCATATCTAACACAGTTTGCCGAAGAAGCCAATAGAGAAATGGATCAGATTGGTGAAAATGCCCAAAAACAATTAGACGAAGCTGGTGCAAGGGTCTGTTAATCGGTTGATTTCTCATATGGTCACTTAACTAATAGTCATTTTATCAGAAAGTCACTTTTCTTCTTGATTTCAGTTTTTTTGACTTTCTGAGTTAAAAAACTATTAGTTGAGCAACCATATGAGAAATTAACTAGTTTGTGAATATAGAGTTGGATTTCATATCAAAACAAGATAGTTGTTTATCTGTTGTTTCTATTACTTTGTGGAGCAGATAATGCAGAATATAGAGAACCAAATGCAAGCTTTTGAAGAATCGGTGGGGTTGAACAAACAAGAGTTTGAAGAGAATGAAAAGAAGTTAGCTGAATTTGAAGGCCAAATGGAGGAGGAAATAAATGAATGGCTTTTCTTTAAGAACTTAAGGCAAAGACGAGCGGTGGCAGTGGACAAAGCAAAAGCTAAGGAAGAGATGGAGAAGATTAAGAAACTTAGTCGACAAAATGCAGGATCAACAACTAGAAGGACTGTTTACCTTGCATTCATAGGCCTCGTAGTCGTTGGAATTGCAGATGTTTTCGTCTCTTCACCCTCTGACTGGAGAAAAGGTGCAGTGCTTGGTATTATTTTGGTGTGTTTGCTTTCTCAAGTCATATATGAGCAGAGTGTTTTATCACAAACAGAACTGGAGGGAAAACAGAAATTTAAAGAAGGCAAAAAGTGAAATCTGTTCTCCTTATATACAAGGGTGGAGCTACATTCTTGGATTCATCAGATATTTTGATATATATATATATACATATATCAATTGTTGAACACTCTTGATACAAAAATCACCCATTCATGTTGTAAAAGTATGAACACCCTCGACAAAAATGCTAGCTTTGCCACTGCTTATATATCATGCTAACTTTTTCTTGCATCATGCATATTTGGTGACACCATAGCCACCAAGGTTGGACATGTATGGGATGAATTTTGTTGATCAAATGTATGATCAGATACCTGATAAACTCTAAAGAATATAAAACTTATCAACCAGGACAGTCAAATTGAAATAACTAGAGCATATGATATAATCACCTGAGATGAAAGGAGATCTCTCTGATGATTCAAAGCAGGAAGCGTGGTAATGTGTGACAAATTTGCCTTTGAAGTAAGCATAAAATGGCAATTCTGCAACCTAGAAGCGACTTTTCTGTCACTATGTTGTGAATTCCAGAACTAACTTCAGAGAAAGCAAACTTAGGTTAATACAGAACAAAGAGTAAAATTAGTACCTGAAAGCTTCTTCTTGCAAAAAGAAGCATCTGATAGTTTTAACAAGTGTATTCATGTATACCATGCATCCATAGTTGGAGTGACTTCCTGAAGTGGCACTATTCAGGAACAAATTGGAACCTCTCTATATAGTCTACTTTGAGAGGTGAAACTCCTTAAGCTTTAAAGTTTCTAGCTTTACTAAACCAATCTATAAGGGTGTAATGAATGACGAGATTTGGGTAAACGCACGTGTTCAGAAACAGATAGAAAACATTCTCAAGTTTGCAATGAGAACAAAACACACCTGAATTTTAATGTTGCGATGGTAACATCAGGTTTGCAGCCTTTGCTAACAACTTGGTTCAACCAAGTTGAGGATCATGTCAATTTTTTTCCTTTGGAAAGGACCATCCTATAACAAGCTATATCTGGTACCATTACAATCACAAAAATCTTTCAGATTTTGTCACGCTCCGAGCCTACACCTGTACATGGCCGGCACTCGAAAATCATTTCTGGTCCCAAGAGAACCACTTGGCCTGGCTAACTACTCAGCGGAATACTTAACAATAGTGGAAAAGTTATATAAAAGCAACAATTAAGCAAAAATATTCTACATAACTAAATAAAAAACTCCTAAGCAATATCTGAATAAATTTGAAACTTAAATGCTAACACATGATCTATGGAACCTCTATTAAAACTGTCTGAAAGGACTATTGAGACAAGCCCTAAGTAGTCAGAACTAAAAATAAATACCGAAAGCAACACAAAGGACTCCAAAGCCTTTGGATTGAGAAGAGGCCTCACCAAAGACCGGAAGCCATCAGGTTCTCAACGGAATGGCTGTTGAGGAACTCTGTCACCTACTTCTGCATCATAAAACGATGTAGGTCCTAAGAACGTCAGTACGTGGAATGTACGTTATGTAAGATGGCCAAAACATTTAATCAAATATCATAACATTTCTTCAAAGAGGAAATAAACATAACTCATAATAAAGTAGCAATAATAACAAATACTTTATGTGCTGAAGTAACATGCTGAAAACTGATAAGTAAAATATAATTTCTTAGCTTGGGAAGTTTCTCTAATCGACAACCACCACTATGAGCTTTGTAGTGATACAACGTCTTTCCCATGCGGCTAGAATCGTCCCGCACTTTGCTAAGGTAGGGGACGAAGAACTAGGGGAGTGGATCCATCCCAAAACTGGGTCATCTCAGTGGCTAATGAGGATGTACCGTGGTACAATCCTATCCTATGCTGACTACATAGTTTATGAGTTCGAGTAATTCATTCTACTCTCACCCATATCGGTGTTCAATACTACTCCCAAAATACTTTACATAGCTCATACTTAAAGAATTATAACTTCTGAAAATCTGGATTTTTTTATCGGGGACTTAGTCTAGCTTACTACTTAACTTTCTCATCTAACTTTTTAACTCAACTAAAAACTAGAATCAATTCAGTGACTCAAATCAAGCTAAAATTTCTTGGCTAATATGCAAAATAAGTCTTTAAAAGTGCACTTCCTGAACTTAACTTAAAGGTTCTCAAACTAAACTTTTTTTTCTTCAAATATCAAGATTTTCAAGAAAACTCAATAATAATAAATTTTGATATAAATGCACATAAACTTAATAACAATTCTTTAATTGGATCATATAGGGACCAATAATCGTAATATTATTCAAGAATCTATGAAATTTTCCATGAAAAACAACATACTTTACAAGTTCACATGGATTAAATCTAAACTAAAAATTGAAATTTCATGGGTGAAAACAAAATTCTATTTCTGGAGATATTATCCAAAATAATACTTTTTAGGATGGCCTTACATACCTTTGAGTGAGTTTTTGGAAGATTGAAAGGATTATCTTGAACGTCCTTACTATTCTTGAATTTCTATGCTTGAAGTTCTAGGAAGGGTTTCTTGTTTTTAATGTGAGAATGTGAAGAAGAAATACGTTTTTGAACTTTAATTGTATTAAAGACTGACTTAGTTTAGGATATGGGGTGTGAGAAAGGTCGGAATTGCCCCTCCCAAAAAAAACGAAATCTGCCTGTTGCGCACTAGTGCTTTTTAGCACTTTTTCGCGAAATCTCGTTTTTCATCAAAAACTCGAAAAAATCCAAGTGCGGTTCTGCGTCCGCTATTTTGAGCATTCTTAAAAAAAATAAATCGCGTTTTTTCGAGTTAAAGTCAAGTCGAGACCATTTTCCGACTCGATTTTTCGCACTGATCGCAAATCTGATCTCGAATTTGCAAACGGAGCAAGGGAAGACATGTTACGCGCAAGGTCAATTATAGGGATCTTTTCGTCATTTTCTGAAGTGTTACAGATTTGCATAAGAATTCTACCACAATATTATAGGCGACAACAGTTGGAGAGCAACTCTTAGTGTTCATTTCAATGAAAGATTTGATTGCATCCTCAATTTTAGAAGCTTGTACAAAGTCATTGATTGCACACTTTACTCTTCTAGACCCTACTTATGAGATTTCACTAGGTATATTATTGTTATACAAAGTCATTGATTAAGTCGCTGTAAGCTGAGAATATAGTTTAGTTCCCTGTTTTGACATCAAATCCATCATAAAGTTACTTCATTTTTCCTTCTCTGCGTAAGTCACTAACTAGGTGAATGAATATGTGAGAGAATCCATTTCTCTTCCATCACTTCAAAATCTCAACAAAGTTAAAGCCTTCTTCAAATACCCATCCTCACACAGCCTGTCAACTGCTGCAAACTCAAAACACTTTAATCTTTCCAATTGATATGATTTTCTTGTAAATCCTTTCAATCCCATTAACGTTGTCAGTTTGTTGGAAAAAAAGACGAAAGTCTCATATGAGATGGATGGACTCTTTATAAAGTTTGAACAATGCTTCTCCTTCGAACTAGCTTATGTGTATGAGTTAGACGTAAAACCTAATTTTACACCGTGCACCCACAAGTGAACAAATCCATTTTTTGGCTCATCCCATCCCAAAACTCTAATTCCTCATTAGACTTTCCATACCCACCTAGACCACTGCATATCTCAGTATACAAAACGTTTGGCAACACACAGCTGAAAGGGGCCACATCTGGAAGAACCTTCTTTCAAACATTTAACATCTTTAGAGCATCAATTACATGGATACATATATACATCAGGCTTCTACTCTCCCATATCCAGCCCAACAAGTCCACGGATAGAGCTAGCTTGAGGCTAAGGGTTCGAAACAATACAGATTAAAATTATTTTTATGTACATAAAGCAGATGTTGAACCTTTGGCATAGTTTGTTTATTTTATCATATTAGTTTCTGGACACGTGTGTTGTCCGTGTATTCCATATAATTTTTTTTTAAAATATAATATAATTTCAAACTAAAATCATAACTCACATCACTAGAATATAACACTACATAATATTCATAAACCAACCACTACTGTTTGTATTATGAAAAAACTTGTCTTAGCTGATTGCAAAGAAATAATTAGTGTTGAAATTGATGTTATAAATAAAAAGTTAACACATTTGAATAACAATGTTAAAATTGATAATAATTCATGTGCTTGTTGGTAAAAGAGCATTGATAAATTGTTCTTTTATTAAGATAAAAACAACATTAGCCTTAAAGTTCTTACAAAACATCATACATGTGAAAATACTATTGTGAAGAAAATGAGAAATGATGAATTTGGAGTGAAGATAAAGTTTAGCAGTTTTTTCTAGGAAAATGTCTTTTGAGAATTAAATATGTATTTAAAATAAAATTTAAAATATTGATTAAGTTAAAAGTGTTGAGAAGAAAGTCATAAGTTGAAAATCATCAATTTATAATTTTAACTCATTTTAATTTACAACATTATTTCCACGGTCGGATGGAGCCAAAGATTTATTATTTTTTGGATTTGGAGTATGATGGAATAAAGCAAAATGGCTCTTTAAACTATCTGCGCTTCTTTCAATTGTGAAGTAGCAATTAGTCAATGCAACTTTCGACGCTTATCCTGGATCATCCGGAAACAATCGATTTATGTTTTAAACATAGAGGTCAGGCTGCGTACATTCGACCTCCCTTACCCCGCAATGGGCGAGAGTCTTTGAGGCAATTGAGTAGTGTTGTTGTTGTTGTTGTTTAATTCACAACATTTTAAATTTTCATAAGCAAATTTTATCAACTTATAAGTTTAGCCAAACAAGTTTTAAACGAAAATATATCTGTATAAATTGGGACTAAATGAATAACAGAGCCATATTGAAAGATTAAGAAAATGAAAAAAATTATTTGGATGAATATTATTTAAAAAAATTATTGTTTATTTTAGAATTCTTTCTATTTATTATTTTTATAGCAATATTATACTTGTACCAGAACTGAATTATGCATGTAATATAAATGTATTATAAGTGTTTAAAAGTATATTGTGCTTGTTTAATAAGAAATCTACATGGTGTATATTAAAAGTGTGATAAATGTATTATTCATTAAAAAAATTGTATAATATATATTTTATAAATAATTTTCTATAATATATATTAAAACTATATTATATTAAAAATATTGTATTATTATTATATAGATAATAATTATTTTTTTAATATATTATATCTACGTAATCCAAAAAAATTACCAAGAAAAAGAGCAATAAGATTTCCATGTGTCATGCACATCCTATTGCACAACATCCCTATTGGCTGCCTGGTTAAAAAGAGGAGCAAATCCCAAATGTTTTCAAGAAAATCTTTGCCAACCATTTCCACTAAAGAGGAGGTTTTAATGGGTAGAAAAGTCGACATATATTATTCCATTGGATTTCGAGCCTATCTTGTTTCTCTTGTTCGATATTGATATTGAAGTTTTGACTAATTTGAAGTCGATCTATTTGGAGATAATATTCCTTGTTAAGAATATTGTTCATACTTAAGATTCAAGTTCAAAATTTTTGATTAAGAAAATAGCTTTATTTACTTATTGTTATTTTTCTTATTATTATTCTTTTTCTTTTCATTGTCTGTCGGAGATGTGTTAGTTTTACCATATTTTCCTTACATACCATATTTACATACTGACATATGTTACTCATTGTTAGTCGCATCTGTTGTTTCCTCCCCTTCCCTTCCCTTTCATTTTCTCTTGTCATATCTAGTTCTTTCTGCATATGGGTTTTGAGACGAGGGTTTTCGGAAACAGTCTCTCTACTTCTATGAGGTGACGGCAAGGTCTGCGTACAATCTTTCCTCCCCAGATCCCACTTATGGGATTTCACTGGATATGTTGTTGTTACGGTAATCACGTATTTCGAATCTATCTTTGTTGCTACACCCTTTTTTTTCACCTTTTCTTACTATTGAATTGAATGAGTAAGGCATGTAAAATAATCGTTCTTTAAATTTGTCACTTTTTGACTTTAATGGCAAAAAGCATATATTGATCATTGACACCTTTACTTGAGTAAAGTATCCAACCTAAAAATAAATAAATTAGGAGCTGGCCGTTGTTGATTCCTCTGATTTCCCATTAAGATGTAGAAAAACACCTCACAGTGTGTGAGATACAATCATTGCTTTGTCCATTTATGTTCTCTCAAAAATAAACATAGAGCTAATGTAATTACCATATTTACCTAATTCAATACTATAATATTGTCGCGTGCTAAGTGAGGATAAATTGTATTTTTCGAATCCGACTAATTCAGATTTTATATCGTGAATTCATTTAAAGAAATTGTTTCCTACAAAAAAAATTCATATTTAGAGGTGGTAATCGAAAATTTTGTCCTTCGAACTTTAGTTAAGGGACGCAATCCACATTTATTGTACCACATTCTCACTTTGCTTTCAAATTTTCTTAAATTACCCAATGGTAGATTATTTCATTTTTTAAAACTGTCTATGTTATCTTCTAATATCATAAATTGCTATTAATTACATATTCTAGTAGTTTGCACCTCAAATATATCACTTGATGTGGATAATAATTCTGATCAAGGCTTAGGCAAATAGGAAGAAATAACTTGACGGTTTATCTCTTTGTTGGGATATGAATCTTGATTTCAAATCAAGAATGATAACAACATAACTGGTAAAATTCCACAAGTGAAATTTGAAGAGGGAAGAATGTGCAGACCTTACCACCTAAGTTGCTCGGACTCTCCCAAAATGTTGTCGCACTCATGTTGGATCCTTCAAAAATATACCATTTTTGGATGATTCGACACATACCCATTGAAATTTTTGAAGAGTCCGAGCAACATAACTTACTATGAAAAATAATACTAACTGTAAGATTTTCAAGTGCAACATGACCAATTTATCACTTTTATATTTAATCAATAACCCATTGCAAAATACAGAATTACATACCCCAATCAAGCAAGCAATAATAAGCTGTAAATCTATATATTATACATCCCCTGGACCAAAAGCATATGTTCTGAACCATGAAGGCATAGGTACTACTACATAGATCAATTCAGTGATGTGCTAAACTTGAAGGAAGAAAGATTCAGTTTTTCTACTCAATCTCTATCCAATACTTCAGCAATGTAAACACAAGTCTTCTTGAACTGAGGAATCTGATTCTTTGGCATCTTTGCAATCCAACGCTCTCCGACAAGCTCAGTTCTCCAATGGAAACTGGGTTTCTTCCAATCTTCTCTACCTTAAACAGGACTGACTTCAAGCTCACAGTTGTTACCAAGAAAGAAGAGCAACGGCAGTACATCTAAAGCCTTAAATCGAGTCCTGTATCAAAAGGAAATAGTATGAGGAAACGTTAGTTCCAATGAGATACAAACAGGAAACTGTAAAACTTTGTTTCAAAAAGAAGATCAACTATGCTTTTACCTAGAAACTAATAAAGTCAAAAAGAATTATCGTCATTTGATCGACCACATTATTGTTTTTCTTTCTTTTTTGGGTGGGTGATCCACTATGTTTTGTTTCTTTGACAAGGACTACTACTTATCGACAATGACTAACATACAATAATGAACTCAAGAAGCAACAATCATGAAATCACTACCGTAAAGGTAAGGCTGGTATTAAGGTAAATCTAGAGACCAAGCAAGTATGACACTCGTATTAGGAAGAATCGCAATGATCAATGTGACACCTCCAAATAGCTTGGAGTTCTGTACACTCATAAATCTCAAAAAGTTAGCTGACAAGTTTGCAAATTAAGGTCATTGTTAAGACACTTGAACCAGATTTTGCTTCTGAGTGTAGGTGAAATACCCGTGGAGGTGAATCCTTGGGTTTCCATATATAAGGTTCAAGATATAATTACAAGTAGTATGGGAATATCTACACTGGTGAGACTTGTCATAAAAGTTGAAAAGCTTACTTGTATTTGCAAGACCCTAACAGATTCATGAGCAAATTGACAAAGTGTCACACGAAAGTCTTAGCGAGAGTTCTAAGTCCGTGACATCCTGGCTAGTAAATGTATGGAGAAGGGATTCTAACAAAACATTTATCAGACAACTATAAGTAGAAAACTGAAGCACCATGAAACTAGTGTCAAGTGAGATTACAGATCCTTAACTGTCACTCTAACCAAATATGACAGGTAAGTCACCATTTTCTGTTTTGGAACTATTGTTAGAACATCGAATATACAGGTGAATATGGAATTTAAGGAAGCAGGATTAACAAACTAAACAAACAGAAAAAAGAAGTAAATGACAAAAAGAAAGAATATCAACTCATACAATAATCCTAGTCAACTTAGGACATAAAGTTAATTCATTGAGAATTAAATCAGATAGACATCAAGAAGACAAGAGACAGAGAAAAGACTTGTTCATGTCAATATATTAGGATAAGTCCAGGAAGCATTCGGACAACAAATGCATAGTCAAAAAATACAAATGACACAAGTGATTTCATAACAAATGCGACAAAATTTAACAATTAAACAAAAGAAACACCAAGGACCTTGGATTTCAGTACAGGCGAAGTGCGTTCCTCCCATTTGGCCTACTTTGTGCAGGTAAACTTCTCCGGCTGCCTCTCATGGGAGCAAAATGGAACCGCAAGAATCCATTATCGATATGATTAGGTGAATACCTTGCACTCCGGTTCCTCTCCAACACGAAATCATCTTTCTTTTTACCATTGCCATTAGTATCAATGCTAAGATTCCTCACAGTTCCAAAAGATCCACCAATATTAGTTGAGTTTCTCCAACTAACACTGCTATTACTCCTAAACATATTCCTATTAAGATTCCCTTTTAAATCACCATTTGTCTCCCTCCTCATGTCTTGCCAAGATCCTGAAAATGACCTCTCCACTCCATTAGATCTACTATACCTGTCATCTTCCTCATCTTTGTTTCCATTACCTTTCCTATGTATAAAACCCCATATATTCCAGGTCCACTTCTTTGACTTTTTTGATCCCTTTCGTTCCCCATTTCCAATCCCAGAAGCACTATCCTTAAACCCTGTCAATTCAAAAGTCTCCGAGAAATCATCCCTTAATGAATTCGAATTGGAATTGGAAATCGAATTTGAATCCCTCTCAGGCAGAACTTTAGCATTAGACACTGCCTTCATCTCATCAATTTCTGCCACTACAGCAGCTGCTGTTTTCCTAATTGAGTTAGATCTATCAAGGCTCTTCCTCCGTCTCGAAGACGAATCCAAGTAATAGTCCCTAGTTTGAGCAGACCCTCCGGGCAAATCAGCTTCCTCACCGACACAATTAGCTGAAACAGGTGACTGTTCAACCGGAATTTGGTCATCCGCCCGTTGGACATGCACTACTGGTGCATCTTCTATCACTGAAACCATAGGCGGAACTCTGGGAAGGCTCCTTCCCATGAAGTGGACATCACAAGAAGCTCGGGGCTCGTCAAAGGAGTACCTCGGATCATCAATACTAATCCTCCCAATATCGAGTGAAAACCGAGGTTCAGTGTCACAGGACCTCCTCCCAAACCCATAATCAGCAATCTCTGACTGGGTGTCCCTGAATTTTCTTGAAATGGGCTTCTCCAATGACAGTGTAGATGAGTTCTCGCAATTGTTTCGTTTTTTCACCTTCTGTTTGCGCCTCCAATTGTGCCATTTCTTGCTGAAAACAGATGCAGCAGACAAGAAGCTTCCTGCAATTTCCTTCAAGTCCCTTCCCCCTGAAGGCTTTTTCACCTGTGAATCGAGATCTATATGATCTTTCATCGGCTTCAATATATCCCCATTCACCACCTCTTCTTCTACAATTTCTGAATCGACCTCCCTACCAAAACTGTTTTCCAAAGGGGACTCTTCAGTTATTTCATTTACCACATTTCCGTTACCAATATGGCTGATTTGATCGTTTCCTGGTTCCTCTTCCTCAACTTCTTTCAACTCAATAACAGGCCTATTGACAACAGCATCAGCAGTACCCTCAGAATGAGGATTTCCAGAGCAGGTTTTCGTCTCTCCGTCGAGGGAAAATAAGGACCAAAGTGTGTTCCGGACTCGAACGTCACAAGACTTACGTTGGGGCTCAAAACCAGACCCACCCAAGTAGCTCAAGGCGTCGTTTTTGGAAGCTGAAAATGACTTAGTTCGGCGAAGTTCCGGGAAAAATGAAGTGGGTTTAGAGGGTTTAGGCGGAAGAGGAGGATGCTTCTGGTTAAAAGTGGAAAACGTAGTTTTAGAGAAAAGGGCTTTAATAGCAGAAGCAGAAGAAGTCGAAGGACGACGAGAAGAAGAAGGAGGATTGTTGTTAGCAGGTGCAGTCTGATCTAAGGTGGTGAGGCGTTCACAGAGGCATTCTGGACAGAATCCGGTGAAATCTTCATCTGGGTGTTTGTCACAGCTGAAAGAAGAACGAGGTGGCAGTGGCGGTGGTGGCTGTGTTGGGTCCTCAGTGGTGGGATTCATACCAAGTGGTAATGTGCAATGCGCAGTCTGCTCATGTTCCGCGCGTCACAGAAACACTGAAAAACTGTGTGCGAATTAGTGAAGAGCTTTGGGTTCTCTCAACAATGGGGGAAAAGTGAAGACAGAGTAAAGAAGAAGAGAATTGAAGGGAAAAAAAAAGAAGAATGAAAATGTCTTCCTTCACAACGGACACTCTTTCATCTTTTTCCTAAATTATATTATATAAATAATAAGTACTCTAGTAATTTGTTTGACCAAACATTGTAGCTTTGTCGTTAATTATTTTCATAATTTTAGTAATGTATTTTTCGAGGGAAGCAACGCTTTTATTTGTGTTGTATACTATTATTAATTTAAATATTATATTTATTAAAATAATATAAAATATAATATGATACAATACAATAATTCAAAAAGCATAGCTCTTTGGAGAATACTTGAAAAACTGTTTATATTAATTGATTCAGATAAAAGAAATTTCACTTGATGGGATCATGTTTGTACGAGTTTTTTCATATTTTAAAGTCTAAAAATGAAGAATAAAAATGAGATTTATTAGATTAAAAGCTTAATAAAGTCAAAGTTACTAGATTTCAGATGATTATGTTAGAAAATTACCATTTTTCCTTTTATAAATTGACTAAATTTGAGAATTATAAATAATTCCTAAACGGAGAAAATAGAAAGTTAAAATACATAAAGAGGGAACGAATACTTACACATGCTTTTTTATTTATTTTAATCACCTACATTCTCTTTCCAAGTTAGCAGATTTTTCTGTCTCTATTTAATATAAAAAAAAATAAATTTTCCCTTTTGATAGTGTCCCCTAAATTATCTTTTCAGTTACAGTAAATGCTGTCCATCAAATTTGTCCTACTCTTGATTAACAATGTAAAAAATAGATTTTTGCTATATATGAGAAATAATATCACATCCTTAAAACTAAAGAGACTGACATGGTGTTTGACAGATTTATTCGGGGAAAAAATAAATAAAATAGACCTAATTTGAAATTATTTATTTTTAATGAATTCATTATCTAAATTATTTATCTTTTTACTCACTTATCTCTTTTTATTTTGCGTGCTGACATCAGCATAAATGTTATTAAATATATTTTAATGGTATATATGTATTATAGTTGTATCATATAGAATGAGTTCAGTCTTTTGTGATGCTCTGGCGATATATTGATACTGAATTGGTATATAGGTTTTTTTTTAAGAAATAAATAAGAAAGAAATAAAAAAGTTATTAAACTCTAAATTAGTAGAAAATATATTCATTATATCCTCTATCGATATATTTATACCATATCGGTATCGTATAAGATTAAGCTTA
>JAOTQR010000002.1:20480899-20498843 GCA_025774065.1 Solanum ossicruentum | reverse complement strand
CGAATGTTCAACCGTTCTCCGCGCGGGGGGAAGGGGGTGGAGTAAAAATAAAAATTTTTAAATTTAAATTTTTTGTAAAATAAAATTTTAATTTTTTTTGTATGAGGTGGGGGCATTTAAAATTTTCAAAATATGATTTGTTTTTTCAAAAAATAAACTTTTAATCTTATTTTGTTTTAAAAAAAAATAATTTAGGTAAAAAATCGAAGGGAAATATTTTCTTTATTTTTTTTAAAAAAAATCTGATGTGACCTATTTTTCATTCTTTCATACGCTGATGTGGCTCGTGCACAACACACCAAAATGAGAGGGGGTGCAATTGAGTTTGTTTCATCAAGTTGAAGCGTGTTATTAGGTCTGTCAATAGTTTAAAAACGAAACAATAATTTTAAACAAGTTGGAGAATGTCGTTAATATTTTTGCCTTTCAAAAATCTTTAGACACCATGAGTCATTAGTCTTTAGGAAAAGTGTAATTTTTATACGAATTGTTTTTTCAACTTGCTAGCATTTAACTATATTTTATATCAGATTTTGAAAATTTAGCTTATAAAAAAATGATTAATCAAAATTTTACTTTCACTCACAAAAGTTTATTTTTTTTCAAGTAAATGTATATCCAAACACAATTCTAAGTTTCAAAAGTTACAGTTCAAAAACTTAAGTTTTCAAATTTTAAATTTTAACTTCAAAATCGATGAACAAATGATAACATAGAACTCTTTTGTACAAGTCGATTGTTGAGAGTGAAACACTATTTATATTTCTTCCATTTTTTTACACCATAAATTGAGTTGGTAGCATATCATAGACCAAAAAACACATCATAAGAGGATTAATTTGCAATGATTGTGTATACAAGGCTAAAAAGGGGTTGATTCATATTAATCCAATCTTTATCTCATCTTTACTCCTAAAAGTTTGATAATATAATTTCTAATTTGTCCCTTACAATATACAAAGTTGAAACATTTTTATCATTTTGCAAGGAAATAAAATAGTTTTTCTTTTTAAAAAATTAATAAGGGAGGATAATATCATATTTTAGTAAACTAAGAGGACCTTTATTACCAAACAAAAAAACTAAAAGGACCTTTATTCTAGAGTCCTTGTCTTTTCCAGCTGTACCGCACAAATTTCAAATTTCAAATTCATTTCCACAGAGTCCAAGAGGTCAAATTAAATCTAACCGTTGATTTAGTAACCGTTACCCGGAGCCCCGGCTCCGCCACCCACATATTTCTCAAAAACCCTAAATCAATTTAAATTCCACTATAAATTTCACCCCTCTTTCTCCGTCCCTACACACAAAATTATCTTCATTTTCCTCTCATTGTAACTTTTTTGCATCTCTTCTCTGTTTCCCAAATATCCCAATTTTTTCAAGAAAATGCGTGAGATTCTTCACATTCAAGGTGGGCAATGCGGCAACCAAATTGGTGCCAAGTTTTGGGAAGTTGTTTGTGCCGAACACGGCATTGATTCTACCGGAAGATATGGTGGAGATTCCGATCTCCAGCTTGAGAGAATCAATGTGTATTACAATGAGGCTACCTGTGGAAGGTTTGTGCCGAGGGCGGTTCTTATGGATCTGGAGCCTGGTACCATGGATAGTATCAGATCAGGTCCTTATGGACAGATCTTTCGTCCTGATAACTTTGTTTTTGGACAATCTGGTGCTGGGAATAACTGGGCTAAAGGGCATTACACCGAAGGTGCTGAATTGATTGATGCTGTTCTTGATGTGGTTCGTAAGGAAGCTGAAAATTGTGATTGTCTTCAAGGTTTGCTTTCTTGTTTCTATTCGGGTTTGTTGTTATGGATCTGGGGGGATTTTGGTATAATGTGTTTGTTGTTGTTGTTGTTTACAGGGTTTCAAGTTTGTCATTCATTGGGTGGAGGAACAGGGTCTGGTATGGGGACTCTTTTAATTTCTAAGATCAGAGAGGAATACCCAGACAGAATGATGCTTACATTTTCGGTTTTCCCTTCACCTAAGGTTTCCGACACCGTAGTTGAACCTTACAACGCTACGCTCTCCGTTCATCAATTGGTTGAAAATGCAGATGAATGTATGGTTCTCGACAACGAGGCTTTATATGACATTTGCTTCAGAACCCTAAAGCTTACCACCCCAAGCTGTAAGATCCTTTAAGCATTTCCTGATTTGTTGCTTGTATCTGGTTTGTTGTTGTCCGTTACTCTTGATGATATTAATAATTTCATTGTTAATTATAATAATGGAACAGTTGGGGATCTGAATCATTTGATATCAGCAACAATGTCTGGTGTTACATGCTGTTTGCGTTTCCCTGGTCAGTTGAACTCTGATCTCCGTAAGCTGGCTGTGAATTTGATTCCATTCCCAAGGCTCCACTTCTTTATGGTTGGGTTTGCGCCTTTGACATCCCGTGGCTCACAGCAATACCGAGCTTTGACTGTACCTGAGCTTACCCAGCAAATGTGGGATGCCAAGAACATGATGTGCGCAGCTGACCCTCGCCACGGCCGGTACTTGACTGCCTCAGCTATGTTCCGGGGCAAAATGAGTACCAAAGAGGTCGACGAGCAAATGCTGAATGTGCAGAACAAAAACTCTTCCTACTTTGTTGAGTGGATCCCTAACAATGTGAAATCAACTGTTTGTGATATCCCACCTACTGGTCTTAAGATGGCATCCACCTTCATTGGGAACTCAACCTCAATTCAGGAGATGTTTAGGCGTGTAAGCGAACAGTTCACTGCTATGTTCAGGAGAAAGGCTTTCTTGCATTGGTACACTGGTGAGGGAATGGACGAGATGGAGTTCACTGAGGCTGAAAGTAACATGAATGATCTTGTGTCGGAGTATCAACAGTACCAAGATGCCACTGCCGACGAGGATGAATATTATGAGGAAGAAGATGAAGCTCAAGAGGATTAAGTAGAAATGTAATGGGAACACAGAAATATGGATGTAGCCAAACCACAACTTCCAGTTGATGTTCTTTTTGGCATTGAGATGCAATTCAAACTTGAAGCTTTTTAATATCTTGTAATATTTCCATTTGCTATGAAAGATTATGTTGTGATATTATGTTGCTGCTCTGTTTGGAATAGTACTTGTTTCTATTTCTGGTGTTGTCTGTTGTTTTCCCCATATTCAAAAATCATTAGGGACTCAGTGAGGTGAGAAAATTTTGAATTTTTTGTTCATATATGGAAGGATAATTTAGGGTGGCAATTGGAAGGGTTGTTTCAAATTTGAATGGGTGTAAGTTCCAAGACAATTCAAATTTATTTGGGTCAAAATGGGGTGAAAACATATCAAATTAGAAAAAAAAAATTGAAAATATTTTAACAAGATTTATTTTGAATTTATTTGGGTTATATTAACCTAGAAATGGACTGGGTTGAGATGTGAGTTAATAATTCTACTGGATTGAGATAGGTTCAAACTTCAATGGGTTGGAGTTGGACGAGTTGAATTTAATTTTGTCACTCCTAAAATAATTTGGATTGAGTCTAATTTAATGAATCAGTTCTATTTTGTGGTAAATATATCGAGTGGAATGTCGCGATGTGCCCTAAGAGGAGGTCTTGCAGGCTCAAAAAATTTATTTTGGCTGTTGGGTTCTAATAATAACTTGCAATGTTTTTTTTGCTCACTCACAATCCATGAGTCCAATAATATGAACTCTTTCAAGTTTGGAAAGTGATCTTAACAAAATACACTTTACTGAGAAAAAAAAAACTTTATTTTGATTTGAAAGTCGGAATTGAATTTAAATTTGAAAGTTGAGTCGGATTCCACAGAAAAAAATTTTAAAAATTATTTTTAAAAAATACTTTAAATTTTGATTTTTATCACATCCCTACTCTGCCAGCCCCTCTCCCTCCACAAAAAATTAAATTATTTAAAAGTTAGGTCTGAAGTTGGGTGTGATTGTATTCCGAGTTGAATCTAAATTTAAAAGTTAGGTCTGAAGTTGGGTGTGGTTATATTAACCTAGAAATGGATTGGGTTGAGATGTGAGTTAATAATTCTACTGGATTGAGATAGGTTCAAACTTCAATGGGTTGGAGTTGGACGAGTTGAATTTAATTTTGTCACTCCTAAAATAATTTGGATTGAGTCTAATTTAATGAATCAGTTCTATTTTGTGGTAAATATATCGAGTGGAATGTCGCGATGTGCCCTAAGAGGAGGTCTTGCAGGCTCAAAAAATTTATTTTGGCTGTTGGGTTCTAATAATAACTTGCAATGTTTTTTTTGCTCACTCACAATCCATGAGTCCAATAATATGAACTCTTTCAAGTTTGGAAAGTGATCTTAACAAAATACACTTTACTGAGAAAAAAAAAACTTTATTTTGATTTGAAAGTCGGAATTGAATTTAAATTTGAAAGTTGAGTCGGATTCCACAGAAAAAAATTTTAAAAATTATTTTTAAAAAATACTTTAAATTTTGATTTTTATCACATCCCTACTCTGCCAGCCCCTCTCCCTCCACAAAAAATTAAATTATTTAAAAGTTAGGTCTGAAGTTGGGTGTGATTGTATTCCGAGTTGAATCTAAATTTAAAAGATGAATCTTATATCAAGTGTTGGGGTTGGGTCCTACATTCATTATTGAGATTGATTTTCATGTTAAAAACTATTTACTAAAAAAATATTTTCTATTCTCTAGTCAAAAATCAAATTTATTTTCTAAAACAAAATTTCATTTTCAAACAATAAAAAATATTTTCCACTCATAAACCAAATATAAGAAAATAAGTTAGAAACCAACTAATTTTTTTAAAAAATATTTTCCTTATTACCAGACACACCCTTAAGGTTTGTTTTCAAGCTATACAGTGATCGGGATACAAAATTGAGTAAAATAAAATATAAAGAAGTGACTTATGGTAGATAATTTTGCAATTCTACCCAAGCAATTATAGTATACCAATATTCTCAAAAAATTAGAAAAATTTCTACTCTCTTATTTTTTTGATATATCACTATATGTGACATATCGATTGTGATGTATCGAAATATTAGATATATTATTTTACAGGATGTATCATTCGAATATATTACTTGACATCAAATATATCATTTTACGAAATATATTAATTAAAGTGTTATATCAGAACGTAGCTGAGATATCCGAATTTCATGAAATTAAGTAGATCTTTGGGCTTTGATTACCAAGGAATAGAGACTTTACAAATGCCCGAGGATTGGCATTCCATTGCTGTCATTTTTTATGTATATGGGTACAACTATCTACGCTCTCAATGTGCCTATGATGTAGCGCCTGGCGGGCTGTTAGCTAGTGTGTATCATCTTACGAGAATAGAGGATGGTGTGAATCAACCAGAAGAGGTATGCATAAAAGTATTTGCCTCCACAGTTAGGGATGGCAATGGGGCAGGTGCGGGGCGGGTTGAGCTCAAAACCCGCAAATTTTTTAAGTTGTCCTGCCCCATCCCACATGATGATTTTTTTTATTTTCAACCTGCCCCACCCGGCCTTGCATATAGCCGTCTCGCATAAATCCGTCCCGCTTAAATTTTAAAGTTCTTTCATATTTTAATTAAATTTAATTTTTTTCGCTAATTAATGTCTCAAGAACTAATTAACTATTTTTAGTTGATATTTTAACAATTATTTCTTAATTGTTAATTAAAAGTTTCTAATTAACATTTTAACAACTAATAATTTACTGGACATATCTAATTTAAATTTTTGAAAGAAAATAAAATTAAAGTCAATATTTAATATAAAAAATTTATATCTTTAATTTTTACTAATTAGAAAATTTTTTATTTCTTCAAATTCCTATTTAGCTTTTTAAACTCGCAACCCGTCCAATCCCATTAGTTTAAAAAATTCTTACTTTAACCCGCTCTGCATTTATCCTGCCTCGCATGGCTCTAAACCCGTCTCGCGCATAGCTCTAAACTCACTCTACCCCGCCTGTTGTCATCCCTAGCCACGGTGCAAGACTATACTTAATAATGAACCAATTCATTACAAAAAAATATTGAATCCACAAATAGATGACAAATTTACATAATATTTTATGATAAATAATAGATATTGAGTGAAATAGTCACGATGTGCCCAAAGAGGTCTGCAGACTCAAAATTATTTTGACTGTTGGGTTCTAATAATAACTTGCATTTTTTGCGCACTCACAATCAAATCACTTAGCCCCATGAGTCCAATAATGTGAACTCTTTCAAGCTTGGAAAGTGATCTTAACAAAAAAATATTTTAAAAGTTGGGGTTGAATTTAAATTTAAAAATTTAATCTTGCATCAAGTGTTGGAGTCGAGTCCAACAGAAAAAAATCAAAAAAATTATTTTTAAAAGTATTTTAAATCTTAATTTTTTTTATCACATCCCTACCCTGCTTGTCCCTCTCTCTCCAAAAAAAATTAAATTATTTGAAAGTTAGGTCAGTAACTAGGTGTGATTGTATTTCGATTTAAAAATTGGGGTTGAATCTAAATTTGAAAGATGAATTTAATATTAAGTGTTGGGGTCAGGTCCTGCATTGATTACTGAGATTGATTTTTATGTCACAAACTATTTACTTAAAAAATATTTTCTATTCTCTAGTCAAAAATCAAATTTATTTTCTAAAACAAAATTCATTTTCAAATAATAGAGAATATTTTCCACTCATTAACCAAATACGAGAACATAAGTTAGAAACTAACTAACTTTTCAAAAAAAAAAAAACATTTTCCTTATTACCAAACACACCCTTAAGGTTCGTTTTCAAGATATACAGTGATTGGGATACAAAATTGAGTACAATAAAATATAAAGAAGTGATTTATGGTAGATAATTTTCCAATTCTACACAAGCAATTAAAGTAATGTCTGATTAGATGCATGACATGCCTTTTTTTTGATTTGGTCAATACTTTATTTGATCACAAATACACTGCAACAACGACATATTATAAAGTAGTATAAGTACACCTTATAGTGCTCTAGATTATTTTCGATAAATCTTGATTTAATTAAAAAAAAAGGTTTACATTAAAATAGTTTTATCAAAGAAAAAATGAATATACAAGAAATAACAAATAATAATTTTCAAATAAAAAAATTAGATAGCAACTAAATAAAAACTACAACAAAATAGTATAATAACTGAGGTACAAGGAATAACATATAGTAAAAGAACATATACTACAACAAAATAATATGCTAATTGGATGCAATGAACAACAGATAAAAACATAATAGAAACTACAGCAAAATAGTATAATATCGAGGTACAAAGAACAACATATATTAAAGAACAGAAACTACAATAAAATAGTATGATAATCGAGGTGCAATGAACAATACATAATAACTGAGTAGAAACTAAAACAAAATAGTATAATAACCTAGGTACAAGTAACAATATATAGTAAAAGAACAAAAACTACAACAAAATAGTATAATAATCAAGATGCAACAGATCATAACAGAAAAGAAACTATAACAAAATAGTTTAATAATTGAGATACAAAGAACAACCAATAATAATCAAAGGATAAGAATCTTGGGACTAATGTTAATGACTACTAACATGAACAGGCAGTAAGACAAAACACTACTACTTACTTTCTTCCTCAATTTATGTCCTCTACATCCTCTTGTTTAAGGTTCATGTCCTGATAGATAAGTATAAACTACATACGTTGTGTCTTATCTAATCACTTCCCACTAATATTTCTTTTGTCTGTGTCTACCTATCATGTTTGATTGTCTTAACAATATACCCAGTGATATTTCACAAGTGGGGTCTGAAAATTGTCTTAAATATTTGAAAATATTTTTTTCTGTTTTAAAAAAAAACAACTTTCTTAAAAATAACTTTCCGAATGAAAATGAAAAAAAAATAAATTCTGTAAATGGCATTTCAAACCCGTATTCTCCTCTTCACCCTCCAATGACACCCCTTGACCTACCAGCCCATCTTCATAGTTTTTTCCTATATCATATTTTAGTGTTTTTTTTTGACGATATTTTCTTGCTTGCTTATCATTGGATTATGACAAAGGCCAAATGTGGGATGGGTGGGTCAAATCTTTTTCACCAAATAGACTTTTGAAATTTGTGATATAAAATAATAATCTTTAGATATTTGTGTGGTGGTAAATCATTTCATTAAGAATAAATAAGAATTAAAAGTTAAAATGATTATGATTATAATAAGGTGACATTTTTGGCAGGACAAACTAAAAAGAAAAGAGTGTCACATAAAATAGAATAGAAGAAGTAATTAAAAAAAACACAAGATTGTAGTAAAACAAAATTACAAATCGAGATATAAGGAATGACAGGTGGTACATAATAGAAATTACAGCAAAATAGTATGCCAAATGAGTTACTAGGAACAACATGCAGTAACAAAATAGAAACTATAACAAAATAATATGATAATCGAGGTATAACGAATGACAAATTAATAATAACATAATTGAAACTACAATAACATAGTATAATAATCAAGGTACAAGGAACAATAAATAGTAACAGAAATGTAAGGATAAGAAATTAATTTACGTTCTTTACATCCTCCTATTTAGGTTCATATCCTGATCGATAAGTAGAAACTACATGTGCCATATTGTGTCATGTCTTATCTAATTAATTTCTCTGATACTTCTTTGGTCTACGACTCTATATTTACCTATACAGCATGGGTGGGTCAAGTTTCTTCACCAAATAGAACTTTCTAAAAGTTGGCCAAAATATGAAATTTTGATGGAAAATTGCAAAGTGTCCTACCGTTACCGCCCATCGTCAACTACATGATATGCCAAATTTTTTACACGTACCTCCAATATTTATGGCTTTATATTTTCAAATTGCACAAATAATACTATGAAAACCAATTAATTAAGCTGCTTATTGTGAATGGAACGTCATTTGCAAGTCTGACTTTTATTCATTGAGTAAATAATTGACAAATAACAACAAGTCCTTTTTATTTTCGTAGAAACATCTAAAGATTGAGAAAGTTGAAACCTTCAACAAAGCAGACATAAAAAAGACGCGTGCTTTTAGTCGTCAATTACTAGGCAAACAAAAATAGAATCAAAGAAATATACTATTATTATATATTATTTCAAATGGCAAAGAATAATATAAGAAATTAATTAATTAAATTAGTTAAGCAAACGCGTGGGCTCCACTATGTTTTCGATGAACCATGCCCTTCATATTGCATTACCACATACTAATTCGCGATAAAATTAGAATTTTCACTTAAAAAATTATTAAGATATTAGAATTAGAATTTGAATCGATGATCTAAAATAATTTTAAAATCAACAATTTGTATATACAAAAATAGAACATCCTTGCACAATTTGCATAATATAATTTACCGACAAAGGATATTAAATGAATCCCTTTCATCTCCCTCGTATAGCTCTGCCCTTGAATATGAATTTTCAAGGTTCATAAATAAATTAAAAAAATATAAATACTACATCCACCCAAAAGTTGGAAAAAGTAGTGACCAAACAAAAAAAGTAAACGTGTGAGGCATGTCATCTTTGGTTCCTTATGTCATATCTTCCTATATAATATATATTGATCAAGAAACTCCTCTCATATTGCAACTACAATTCCTATATAAACTTCATTTCTTCTTCTAACAATTCTCAATAACAACATAAATCCTTACAAAAATCACAACAACAAATCAAAACACATTCTTAACAAACAAAAGAACAAAGAAAGAAGAAAAATGGCCTTGTTCATGAAGCACTCTTCCATGATTCTTTTCTTTGCTTGCACCCTATTCCTCCAAGGGGCATTAGGTATGTTGATATTCAATTTTATTCCATTTATTCACCTTACGATTTTATATTGAATTTATTTTCGTAATTTTAATTCGATCATATCATGTTCGTTATTAATTAATATGAATTAACATGTATACAAAAGACGCATTTCGATGCATAAAACTTCCCTTTTGAGCATAACGTACAATATTCAAAAGCATATTGAATCTATTTTACGTAGCATTATCCTACTTCTTTTTTCTTTCTTTTTTGTTTAGAGAGACTCTTTCTAAGATTTAAACTTTAAATTTTCCTTCTATTGGTATGTATATTTTGTAGAGGTGCCAAACGAACGAGTAAAAATGGGATAAGTTAAGAAAATAGGTAAATAAATAATTTGTTCAGAAGTTACTTGAGCTGAAATGAGTAGAGTCAAATGGGTCATTCAAGTTTTAATTTATTTATTTGTTTTCTTATGATTTTGTTAATTACCTGATAAAATATTTTTTTTATTATTTATAATTATATATAACATATTATTTAAAAAAAATAAATTAAATATTTCTAATGAAAACTCAGCTTCTACTTTTAAATGAATTGAATTAGACTAATTAAAACGAATTGAGTTAATAAATAAACCGCTAAATTTTTTTGTCCATTTGATTTTAGGGGAAATCACATGTGAAAACTTGCCAACAAACATTTGTTCATTCTCAATTGCATCATCTGGAAAGAGATGTTTATTAGAGAGTTCATCAACTGAAGATGGAAAAATGGAGTATCAGTGCAAGACATCAGAGGTTATTGTTGGAAACATGGCAGAGCATATTGAGACAGATGAATGTATTAATGCATGTGGTGTTGACAGAAACTCTGTTGGAATTTCTTCTGATGCTTTACTTGAACCTCAATTTACTGCAAAACTCTGTTCCCCTGCTTGTTATCGCAATTGCCCCAACGTTATCGATCTTTACTTCAATTTGGCTGCTGGAGAAGGTAAAATCATTAGATTATCTGAACGTTAAAATTGATATTTGGTCTGTATGCTGAAAGATTTTTGTTGGAATTTGCAGGAGTATATTTGCCAGATTTGTGCAACAAACAGAGGAGCAGCCCACACCGCACAATGATAGAGTTATTGAGCAGTGGAGCTGCTGTTACTGATGCCTTTGCTCCGACTGCTTCTGAAGATGTTATTGTTGGTGCTCCTGATATTGCCCCTGCTTCTTTCTAATCGCTTTCCAAATATTTTGTTATTGTTATTGTATGATAGTGAGAGAGAGAGAGGGAGAGATGGGATTTTGATCTCATTGTTTATTTTTCATAGGATTTCTAGGAAACTGTTGTTGTGACAGAATCTGTTCACCAGTTTTTCTTCGGATGAGACTTAAATAAAATGTTCTTTCTTTATATTCATGTCTGTTACGCTTATTTTGACAACTGAAAAATCTCTGTTACGTACAATCGAAAAAGATGATCTAGTTTGTCTAGCTTGAAGGCATATATCACAAACGGGGAAAGAATCTAACTGCGGCACTAGAGATCTCGCTTTGCGGTGGATCTGGGGAAGGATCCAACCACAAAAACTCATATACAGCCTTTCTGGCACAAGTTGTTTCAAGGACATGAACCGTGATCTCCGCTCTCCCTTCAGAAAGAATCTAAACATGATTTGATAAAATCTTTTTTTTTTTCTTTTGGTTACTGAATTGAGCAGATGCTGAAGTGTGATATTGCATTTTTCAGATTTGTAGTTAGTTTTACTCTGATTAGCTCTGTAGAGAATCGTCCAACATCATATAAAGTAGCCATTTATTCTATCAAGCACTGCTTTTTCGCTCTTCAATAAGTTGCTTAACTTCCTAATGATTCGCTTTATCATTATTTTATTCTTATTATTGTTTGATTAAATTATTATTTTCACCTGAGAAATATGTAGAACATCTCTCCACATGGGATGATGGAAAATATCAAAAAAGATAACGAGAACTTGGTATCTGAGTTGTGAGATGATGTGTTAGAAAATGGATCTTCTTCACTCTAAATAAGCAAATTCTTGATTAAATGAAAAAAAAAACAAATTCAGTACACTAAAACTACTGCTATGCGCAGAAGGCTTGCGTGATCTCCTAATCATATGGACAACAACTTTATTAATTACTCCAAAGCTCCCCTTCTTCTTGATTAAATAAAACTTCTGAAAAATTGCAACTTGTAAAAACTCGAAAAATTAATAAATACGACACGTACAAGAATACGTTGCATGATTAATTAGCACTTGGGAGAGCGCGAGCACGTGCGCACACACAAAAAAAAAACATAAATTTCTACTGCGTAAAACAGCAAGTCAAGCAAGTTGAGATTCCATTTCCAGTAAACAAAATCAAGAACAGAAGGTGCATCAGAGGACAATCAATAATTCTCCAATGCCATCACTGGATGTGAGCACAAAATCAAAAGTAATTTAGAAATAAACTATTGACATAGTAACAACTTTATATCACAAGCCCTTTAAATGTAACAAGTTTGAAAAATCAACAAATGAAAATCTACACACTATTTTAACTTTTGCTCCTTTTTGCTTCCAACTTTGTGGCTTCTTTAAGTGCTTCTTGGGCATCATTCTCCATCCCAAGGATAAAAAGTGCAACAGACTGAAGATAATAGGCGGTAGGCCACTCGGGGGATATAACCTGAGCTTGCATTGCATCTCCGAGAGCTTCTTGTGCCATGTCGCTCATCAGGTAACACAAGCAGCGCCTGGCGTATATAGTTGGCGACACCATAGTCCCTCCATCATTGAACTGATACAACAAAAATAGAATTTATGTAAGCACCTTATCTTCAAACCAAAATGGCATTGTAAGATCAGCATCACAACAATAATGGAAGAAATAATGACTACAAATAGCAAGAATAGTTAGCGATATGAATTTATCCTGTTCTGCGTCCCTTTATTGCTGTATATAGAGCTAAATCCAGTACTTATTGCAGTTGTAGAAGATAGTCTCGCTGTATATAGAGCTAAATACAGTACTTATTGCAGTTGTAGAAGATAGTCTTTGTTTATAATAAATACTTTAGACTTAAGAGGGCATTAGGCATTTGATTTACAGTTTTTTTCAGAAAAAATTAAGAGGATATTAGTTAAGTCATTTGATAAAATGTTTAACTACTGAAACAGAAACTGAACAATAATGTTAAAAGTAGACGTAAATCATTAAGACAATGAACAAGTTTAGATGGTCAAACCTGTGTGTAGCATTCAATGGCTGTTATGAAATCCTTGGCTCGGAAAGCAGCATCTCCTTGCTGCTTAGAATTCAAGGTATCCTGCATCTGATTTGTCCACATTTGGAAAGAAAGCTGCAAACACATCAATGATCAACTTAGGTAGAATCCCCAGATAACAAAGAGAGTATTTACACAAAGTATCATTCATACACAGTAAGAAACAAGAGCAAACATCACTCAATTGTTATGCTAAACTAGCATAAAATATGTTCATTTTCTCCCTAATCAAACAAATTATACTTCAGGATCATCATATCCCTCTATTATTTGCCTTTGCGTTGGGAAGACCGAAGACTTGAGGTTCAAGTAAATGCCAACACATTAACATTGCATTTGGGTAGCAACGTATATTTGTCATGAGTTTGGCATGCTATGATAGCAATTAGGAGAATTACTATTACAATATTCAAGCAATCTAGTGCTGTACTATGAAAAAAGTCGCAATATAACATCAGCATATCTTACGTCTATATTCCAGTAGTTACTGTCATAACACAAAAGATATCGACAAGGATAATACAAGGGCATGTTAGTGATAACCTAGAAGGTCCCACTGGAAATGATATTTGATGGAGAAGGTGCATAAAATCTCTCTAAGAGGGAAAACACAGCGGGCTCTCTTTCATAGAAATTATATTAGAATATACACATGATAACAATCTTGAATCACTAATCTTTCCCTTTCTGGTCATGGGGTGGGAGTCTTACCGAAAACAATCTCTATATTTCTACAACGTGGGGGTAAGGTTGTGTAGGCTCTACCCTCCCCAGACCCTACTTGTGGAATTACACTAGCTATGTTTTTGGGGAGGAGGAGGGATTGTAAACTGCATAAACAAAGCTGATGCCAAGGAAATGAAAAATATGGAAAAGCAAGCTGCAGAAATGAAATAACTCGATGGTAACTAAAACAACAGTAGTAGAAACATGTTAAGAAAGCGGACATCATTCACACAAAGTGCTCAATAGGAAAGGGAGTAAGATTAACTGCGTGAGATCATGAAAAGAATCATTGGGGAAGAAAGCAGCTTCCATAATCTCACTTTTCGAGAAACAAGAACATTTATCATCAATAAATAGTATAGGGACAAACCTCATTGGCAATTCCTTCATCATCCTTGTACCCAGTCTTTTGCAATATCTCATGAAGTGCAGTTAGATCTCTTCTCAAACATGCTTCACCCATTGTTGTCAACAGCAATGGTTGTTGTGGGGTTGCAGCTCCATGTCTAATTCCCAGCAAAACATGTGATGGCACCTGGCATTACATCATTAGGAAGTATAAGCCTCAAGCATTATTGATACAATAATTATTATTTCGTTTGATATGGTAAATTTCACCCCACATGTCTCCCTCACAACCCCAACCCCAACCCAATCCACCCACACAATCTTCTGAAGGGTCAAGTGAATTTTCCACCTTCCCCTCCCTATGAGACTTGAAACACCAGTTTCATGTTTTTAGGTAGGAGAATTCTTACCGGTAAGCCATTACTCTCTTATCAAGTTGCAAATGTCAGTTGAAAATTAAATAAAAAGGAAAAAAAAGACAGTGGGTCAATTCTGAGGCATATTTTAAAAAGTTAACTAGAACATGTTTCATTTCCAAGAGTCAGAAGATTGTGTTCAATGTCACTCAACAACCATGGATACACTTTCACGTTCCAGGAATAATTAATGACATAAACTAAGGTCATGGCTGACACTTCTATACTATTGTGAGAACTCAGACAACCAAATTTCAAGTGCCAAAGTTAGAGAGAATGGGTAATATACACTCATTTCAATATATATATATATATATATATATGTAAAGAGGTTGCAATTCTTCAAATGTTGGAATGATCTCAAAAGAGGTCAAGGGGAAAACAGTAACTTTTGTTGTACCTCTGTTTCTTTCTGAATGGTAATAAGAGAATTAACAAGAGATTTTGCATTTGGCCTCTCACGTGGTTCATACTGTAAACAACGGGTGGCTAGCCTCACTAGCTCGGTTCCATCATCATTAGAAAAGTCACCCTCCAAACAAGAATCCATCAACATCGACAAATTCTTCACCCGAATCAGATCAAGTGCCTATAGGAAGGTAAAATAAAATCTTATATTTAGGTACTCAGATAATAGAGTCAAATAACATCCACTATTACATGGATTTCACATTAAGAGATCACATGATTTCCCAGGAAAAGGATCCAAAAATAATTTCAAACTTACATGGCTTGGAGGTATGTGTTTTCCACTCAAAAGATCTAGCAACATTGTTCCAAAGCTGTACACTACACTTTCAGGTATCACTCTTCCTGCAAGCATAAAACTCTTGTCTCAGTTTTTGAGTTAGTTGAATAAAGGCAGGAAATCATAGTATGGTGCTTTAGGAAATTTCTGGCTGAAAGAAATTCATAAATTAACAAAGCAGCACCCTCTCGAAGCTAGTTTTTTGCAGCAAACAACTAAAAGCCACCAGGAATCCACAATATAGAACACTAAACTGAGCAAATAATAGCCTAGATAAACAGATACTTGACCTGTTCTCATGTACTCCGGAGGAGTGAAAGCCAAGTTTGTACTATAACTTTTTCCATCTCTGCTATTCTTCATAAGGCCAAAGCAAGAGAGTCTAGGATTACCATCCTGTAGATTGCAACAGGAATGGCTCAGCCACACAAACAACAAACTTATTAAGGTTAATGAACGTAAAAGTAAAACTAATTTTACCTGATCAAATAAGACTCTATAGGCGTTAAGATCATGATATATTGCTCGACCCTTACTGCTGCAATAATCCATAGCTTGAGCCAAGTAAAAAGCCACCCTCAACCTCATTGCCCACTTCATAGGTTGGTTGTCCCCTATTGCATTCCGTAAATCAAATATCAGCACTCACCCTCAACTCGTGAACTGACTAATTAACCTTGTCAAGATATACTACAACAAAGGATGCAGCCACCAAAACAGCACATCAAAGTGACACAGTCAATCTACCATTAAAGAACACAATTCTTTAAAACCATCATGTCCCTTTAAATCATGAAATTCTATAATTTAGACCGCAGTAACTTCAAGGAGTTACAAAATAATGTTCCTACACTCCACATCACTGTTATAGATATTCAAATGTTGTTAATAGAGACTTCGAAGAGAACTCACAGTGAAACAAATGTTTTGCCAAGGTTTCATTCGGCATGAACTCAGCCACAAGCAACCTTTGTTCCCCTTCGCAGCAACATCCAAGTAGATTTGCCAGTCTCTCACTCCTCAGATTCCCCACTGCCTTAGCTTCTTCCTACACATTACACAAACAGTATCCAAAACAAAGCTCAACATACAATCTAGAAAAACAAATTGAATAGATCAAAAAGTAATTGTGCTGAACAAGCTGTTGTATACATAATAGAAATAAATTACTATAACAAACATATCCTCCTTGGAGGCCATACACAATTCAATACGATTGTAATAAAGCCAATGGCAGATTTAGAGTACAATGTACAGGTTTACGAGAACCAATAGCTTTTTCTCAGGCCCTATATTCACTAAATATATATAAATATTTAACCGTAAACCCAAGTATTATATATCTAAACTTTAGTTTGTTTTACGAACGCATGAATTTCAAATCTTGGATCTACCTCTGATTAGAGCAGACTAAGGTCTAAGTTAGTGTCTAACTGCCACCTATCAACAACAAAGAATTAGACCCACTTTAAGTAAATAAATGTGCCTCTTACCTATGACTACACATAATAATTCAACAGAAGAATTACAGTTTAATTAAAACTAACCAAGAATTGCCGAGAATCTGGCCAAGCAGACCTATTGAAGCGTTTGACAGCAACCCACTGACCATTCTGAAGCAAGCCTTTATAAACCACATTTGGGGCTTTCTGTCCATGCTCAGACACAATGTTATCAGCAGAAAATCCATCAGTTGCAGTCATCAACACGTCAAAACTGAATTCAGTAAAACTGGGAAACGCGTTTTTCCCATTTTCCCCTCCATTCTCTGCAAACAAGAACCGCAAATGGCATCAGCCCAATCAAACAGAATAACATAAAAGCACATAGAAAGTGAAGATTTTTTGAAAGAAAGAAAAATTACCCAGATCAGACAAATCGTGAGGAGAGGGTTTAAGGCTGGAATGCCAACAGCAGAAAGAGAACTTGGAAGAACGAACACCCATTTGACAGCAAATTCTATGAGATTTCTTCAAGCATCAGCAAATCAAAACGGGGGCAAAATGAAGACAGAAAAAAAAAAAGCTGTCTTTTTTATACTATATATCGACTCTGTTTCTTAAGAAGAAAGATAATTACTATGTGGGTATCCAAAGAATGGATTTTTATCAGCTTTACAAGCTCTGTTTTGTCCTTTGAATGAGAAAACAATGGTTGAATGATGAAGAAGCAGTGATTTTCATGTGTCTAACTTTTCAGGGAAAGACGTGTTTGTGCTGAAAGGCAATGAATTTTTCCTTCATCATTCTATATATATATAAAAAAAAATGTATATATATCTTTCTTTCTCTCTCTCCATGTTTGGTTATTCTTCTGGTCTAACTTTTCTGCATTTGAAATTCCTTTTTTGTGCTAACTCTTTGATTTCTTCTTTAACTCTCCAAACAATGAAAATGTTTTAATCATTTTGCTTACCTAAATTATGACTTGTAGATTTAAGTTAAAATTTGATTTAAAAAATGATTATTAGATTCATAAGGTCTCACAAAATGGCTCTACAAAAATTACTTCATTCTTTTCCAAATAAATATTTTTAGCTTAGGCATATCTTTTGAAAAATTACCTAGTCCTAAAATATCTCTCTCTCCCTCTATATATATATATAGATATATTTTTACTAACTTACCTTAATAAATATCTTT
>JAOTQR010000002.1:20468521-20480891 GCA_025774065.1 Solanum ossicruentum | reverse complement strand
ATATAGATAGATAGATAAATTTTTAGTAACTTATCTTGATAAATATCTCAAAAAAGATATCGTAAACGCTTTAATAGCTCCTTGATTATATATAAAAAAAGAAAAATTGAGGAAATATTGTTAATACGTTAATCACATGAAATATCATTTATTTTAAAATGACATAGAAAAATGAAAATACTTACTTTAAAATGAAGAATTATTTTTGTCTCAATTATAATTTTATATAAATATGTATTTATAATAAGTGTTAAATCATAAATTTTAAAAATACATATTCTTTTTGAAGTTACATGGTTAGTCAAAGTAGATATAGGGTTGAATCAATTACAAATTCAACAAAAGCATAGGCCAATAATTTTGGTCAAGTTTATGTTTTAATTAAAAATTAATTAAATATATATTTAAATAATTTATCCGATAATATGTGATAAAACGGATCTCCTTAAAAAATGGGGTAAATAAAATATTTCCTCCAATGCCATTGCCCATGTGAGTCCCTTGTTGCTGGAGTAATGTATGTTAAAATGGTCCCAAAAATATATTTTCTGCAAATATTCCTAATCCTTTTGCAGGTTAAAACTATCTTTGGATGGTCGTTATATTGTTTGATGACAACGAAAATATTTTTTTTAACGATTGATTTGATGTGATTGTATCATTATTTTAATATTTTTTATTTTAATTTTACTTATTATTTAGTAATTCTATTTTGTCATTTATCCTACCTCATATAATAGTTTTGTTACATATCTTATAGTTTATTTTACGTTTACATTCAAATTATAGATGCATGACATTACGTAATAATAAAGAACGATACAATATATCTAAATATTGTATTCGTTAGAGTAATATAGTACAATATAATATAACACAATACGATACATTATAAAACAATGCATAACCATTCAAACAAAGTGTTAGTGACAAACAAACAAACACTCTCGATTTCAAATTAGTTTTCATGTTTTTTTTCTAATAATTTAATTTCTTTATTCTTAATATTTTACATTTAACAACTATATAATAAATATTCTTATTTCTAAATTTTTTAATGTTAATTTTAATTAAAATTTTTAATATTAATTAAAATTTACACAATTTAATTTTTGAGAAGCCAAAATATAACTAAGTTGGAATTGATGGAGTAATAGATTAGAGGGTGAACAACAATATCAATAATAATCTCTTTTAGTTAAAAAAAAAAATAACTCTAATCATTGATTTATGAATTTATCAAAAATGGTTTTTGTATTCATGAAAATAAAGGTTATATTTGAATAAATATTATCCTTAAATTATATCAAATATATTATTTTAGAAAATCTATTATTCTTGTTGTTGCGTGGTCTAGCGCATATTTAACATAACTAAGACTTGTTTTTTCTTTAACAGAAGATACTATTCATTTTTTGTTGACTAATTCTTTTTTTTAGGAGTCCTATATTTTGTCTTTTGATTACTCCTTTATATATCAATAAAAATTTTAGAACCTAGGAATAATACTCAAGGCCAATACTATCACTTAGACTATGATTTAGTTATAAATGTGTTGGTTAAAAGCACATATTTTTATATTTATTAATCTGATATAAACACTTATTAATTATATTTTTATTTAATAAACATGGTTTTAATTAAAACTCAAAAGGATGCTTCTAATATTTGTTTATGATTACTCGATGTCTCGATTTTTCATTGAAAAAAAATTTGAAATCAAAATTTAGAATCTCATACCATTTTTTTAAAATTTCAAATTATATATCTAGATACTTCCCCTGTTTCAATTTATATGACTTATTTTTTTTTAGTTAGTCTCGAAAAAGATGATACATATTTATTATATAAAGTAGTAATTTTAATTTTAAAATACTTATTTTATCTATAATAAAATAATTTCTAATCACACAAATATGATTTTTTTTAATTTTTTAAATTTTACGTCAAATTAAATTAACTCACATAAATTGAGATGAAGTGAATACTAATTAAAAATTAGAATTTTATATCACACGTAAACGTGTTTTTTTAAGTGTTAAATGACGCAAGGGGCATTCCAATAAACGTAATTTTCAATTGATAAAAGTTGAAAAATCGATTTGATTAAGACACATGAAATCTTCCTCCATGGCTTCATGCAATTCTAGGTGACATTTCACCAATTAGGATTTAGTCATTATTATTTTTTAATTAATAATTAAGTTTTAAATAGACCCTGTCAAGTCAAGTCATTTTCTTTTTTTATTTCAATTAAGCCAATGGATAATCTTATATCTAATCTTCCACTATTTATTAAAAGGAAACAATTACTTTTTATTCCATTATGAATCTACAATTTATTTATCTTTTTAAAGAAAAATAGTCACTTGACCTATTCAGTAACTATAGGAGGAAAATGTTAAAATTGGGATCTGGCAAATCCAATTTCTAATAGTATGTGAAATAATTAATTAGAAGCTGTTTAATCTTATTTTAATAAAAATAATTGATTAGACTCTTTCAAATTCTAGATGCCAGAATTTTAGGCTACTAATTTTTTTAAAAATAATTCTCCTACTTACTTTTTTTTCCCCACTTCTTGTCCCTCGGTTTGAAAACAACGATATATCCAGTGAAATCCCACAAGTGGGATCTGGAGAGGATAGATTGTACCCAAATCTTATCGTTATTTCATAGAAGTAGAGAGGTTGTTTCCTAAAACCCTTAGCTCAAAACCCATGAGCAAAAATAACCAGATATGACAAAAGAAATATAAGTAAAGGGAAAGGGACAACAGGTGCGACTACCAATGAATAAATAATGTAAACAGTTTTTCGTAAAAAAGAAAAAGTAAGATAATGTATATAAGAAACTCAATCTAGTGTAAAAAAAAAGGCAAGAACTATTAATGATTGAAATTATAATTTCAATGAATATACTTTTATTGGCATATGTTTGGTTCATTGAACTAAAAATACAATATACAATATGTTTTGGTTTAACTAACTAGGATTGTTATCCAACATGAAGCGTGGCCATGGATAATGATATAAACAACTCCAAAATTATTAATCTCAATTTAAAAATCCCTATTAAACTTAGAACTATAGGCTAAAATTATAAATTAAATTATGAGACTATAATATTTTATCTCTCGAACCAAATAAAAATGGTAATAAAGTTGGAGCAAATGAATGATGATGAAGATCACTAAAGAAACAAGTAGGGCCATTATGTTTATAATGTGTAGCACCACAAAGGTATTAAGAGGACCCCTTCAATGACAGTAACAACACACAAGACATACCTTAATTATGACAATTATCCATTCTCAAAACACACGAACATGTTGTCTCTAAAATATATTGACAAAAGTTGCACTATAAAAAGGGACAAACATCAAAACTAGCTGTTGACAGGCTAAAATAAAATTTCAGTAAAGATAATTTTGAAATTTGTGATCTTAAATTTAAAATACGCATAATATATCAAATATTACTTAATTTTATGATACTTTAAGTATGTAACATGAAAAGTTAGAATTAATAGATGTTGAAAAAAGAAAGTATTTTTTTTTAAAAATGGATTATAGAGGAAAATAAGACAGATAAATTGAAACGAAAAATTGATCTCTAAACCTTTCAAGATCTTTACCAATTAGATATTGTCATTGACGTGATGCATTGTGTGTCCTACACTGATTTTGAGTGTGTAAGTTCTTTGTTCGCATTATTATTATGTCCAATTTGTGTTCAATATAAACAACTTTTTATGCAATAAGATTTTGAAAATGCCAAAATGAAAATGTAAACAAATTATAATGAACCATACATTCTAGGCTAAGAATTTAGTACTACCTTATTCATTTTGATTACTAATTCTGGGATAAGTTATATTAGAATCAGTAATTACTATCGAAATAAGTTATTCCTATCAAAGGGTAGGAATTTCTATCTTCATCTGCAGCAAACAGGAATACATAGTGGTTCTTGCAGCCAGCGTAAAAATACAGCTAAACGACAATAACAATAGATACGCCTCAGTCCCAAACAACGAGGATAAAATTTGTCAATTCATCATGAATCCTCATAATGACAGACATCTATGCATATTTCACATTTCTCTTCAACCCTTTTAAGAAAAGAAGACGCGTTTTACTAAACATTTGCTGAGCACAACTATGATTTAATTGCATAATCGAAAGAAAAAAATCGAAATCTATGATACATTGAAGCCACAAAAGTTAAGCAATAGGGACCGTAGAGGCTATCAAAGCATATCATCTAGATTTCGGATACTACACTAGAACAAAACTATTGGACTTGGAAGAACACCGCGAATGAGTTGTGGAAACCCAACTTACAATGACATCGAACAGCAGTGTCTCAATCAGGTTGTGTTAGTTGTGCTCTATGTAATTTACTGTCTATACACCATTCATCGCTGCTTCAACATGAACCGCGTTACCATCTTCCATGATCATTCCGTTGATTTGGGTTCTAGGCCTCTATAAACAACCAAGAAAGCAATTTCATTAGCTACATATGATATCTAACTAGAAAATGGAAATCGGTGAACGTTCATACCCAATCTTCAGGATCTGTGTTTCCGTTCAGAAGTTTGTGATTCTCTTCTTTGGTCTTGCTGTCCTTGTTTACTGGTAGCAACGGGGCTGCACTAGTGCGGTCAGGCAGTTCTGCAAGAAGCCTTCTCTTTTGAGTATGAATAAGAGGAAGATTAAACCGGATCAAAGACTTTGTTCGAAGGGAAGTTAAAAGACTGAATGCCTAACCTGGTAAGTTTTTGTCAATGAAGAAGACTACTAGATTAACTGTGTACCTGTAGGAAAACGGTAAGGTAGTCATTTGCGAAAAATATGCAAGACAGAACCTCAAGCTGAACAATTGGACTCACCATGCCACAATAATATCAACTGTGTAATGTTTACGTGATGCAACGATTAAAAGGCTCTGAGCAATAACAGTTATCCAAGCACATTGCTTTAATAACCTGTACATTCAGATGACAAGTTCAGACTGAGCTGAAAAACAAAATAGTCAATCTCCAAAAATGCACTAATCGACACCCATGGGTCGACATTTTTTGAAAAGTCCGAGCAACATAGTCTAGTACAACTAAAATGAAGATTATCTATCCCTAACATTTGCACAATCGAATTCACCAGATGTAAAGCTAAATTTGAGCATCAGTCCCAACTCCTATACATAAAAGAATATAGTAATATCAAGGCAATTATGTTACCTTCGTGTGCCATATTTATGATACGTCCGCACAAAGACTAAGGAGAATATCATATGCGATGAAAATATCAAGTCACCACAACCATAAAGTAAGCCCCGAGGAACTGCCATAAAGATCATTAAGCACCAATGTTATAACCAAATACCCAAAATGCTATGTGTGTAAACACGAATGCAACTTACAGTTGAGCAGTAGAACTTCTAAAACACCATCAGGCCGAGGAAGAGTAGCAAGCTTTGAACCCTGGAAATTGCAGAATAAACTGTAAGGTGTGATGCACAGCACATAGACACACTAACCAAACACAAACCAATAAATCATCGATTGGACCAGTTTCCACCTCACGGCAATGATAATTTGGACCGGGAAGCTGTGTAGAATAGAATGTTATTATCCGGAGAAATTGACAAGCCTGTACAACAATTACTTAACAAATTAGAAAATAGATTACATTGGTTGAGGTTCTCTCCCAAGTGTCGAAAGCAAAGAACAAAGAGTAGTTAAATCATATACAAAAAGTACTACTCTAATTGAAAATTGACTTATGAAACAAACGGAAGGTGAAATATAAGAAAAAGGGCATACAACTAAGAATGCCAGGACCCTGCACCATATCAGAACCGTATAGATCTTTTTGGTCTTGAAAATGAAAGGATGCAATGTCCACTGCAACAAAAGATGAGCAATACTTATATCAGTAACATACAAAAGTTCACTTCATAGGTAAACAAATAAACTATAAACGTTAAGACAAGATAATAGCCAGGTGAGGATTATGAAAAGTCGTTGTGGCACAAAATCTAGAGTCGACTGTCCTGGCTTTCCCTATTTTGTTAGTTTGGCCTCAAAGTAATATATTTAAGTATGCTTGAGAATATGAACGCCTAGACGGACAAATTAAAATGAAGCGAGAAACACAAGGCACCAAAATCCCCCAAGTAAAAAGTTTATAATTAACAAAAAGAGGGAACAAAGAGACTTCGCATTAGCTGGTAACGGAAAACCAACTCACCAAGACAAATGACAGAAAAATGGTAGTGAATACAGTTTCGCTTATGTAAGCTTTGTCTGACCCAAGCTCCTGGAAATTTACAAGGAAAGAAAAGAAAAAAACAATAAGAATACACCTCTTTGAAGATAGTGGACAGATATAGAAAAACAACCAACCGGAAGAAGATAGAAGCCAGTGTCTTGAAGAGTTGGTCCAGGTCGATGTAAGTAATGAACTCCACGAGCACCAAGTCCATGGATGTACTGAAGAAAGGGGACTATTAAACTACATAACTCATGTATATACATTAACTCAATTTTAGAGCATCTTTTTCCTTGCAATGTGTGACATGTAGGCAAACATGCCCGAAGCCAACAACTTAACGACACTTTGCAATGGCAATAAAAAGTGTACATAACAAATGTAAACCACAAATTGCTGCATTTTACACGAAATGAATGTCTCTCAATCTCTCCTTGCCTGCAACCTCAACTGTAAAATTTCGCTACTTATGCAAGTCAATACTAGACAGCAGAGGAGGAAATTATTGTCATCTTAATTTATAGGATAATCAACAGATCGTAAAAGTAAATACCCATTATAACTACAATGATTAATCAGAAAGTACTATTGCCTGCCTCTGGTCAACCAGATACCCCGTTAAACCATCTTCTAATAAACAAACTTCAATCTAAACAAAAACAACACACACCCTTAACAAAACATGCCTTTTAACTTGGTCTTAGCTAACATTTATGTCGTTTAACTTTGGATGTGCACAAGTATACATTTGAAGCTGTAAGTTAAACAAACGGAGACATACATCCTACGTAGCAATTAACGTCGTATGTGGCATGCTACTTGTGTTATGCTATAGGAAGTGTATCTAGTCTAGTTTTTTTAATTTTATACAAGTCTAACCATCTCCTCGTGTACACCAAAGTTGGAGGGTATAAATGCAAGTTGACGCTAAATTAAAAGAGACGGAGGGTATAAATGCAAGTTGACGCCAAATTAGAAGACACATGCCCAAAGCTTTTAGCATTAAAAATAATTTTAAGAAAAAACTCAGCCTTTTGCAATAAACTATTTTTCAACCAAACACCAAGAAAGAAAGCCTTTCTCTTACGTTTATTCAGTTCTTGCAAACTTGAATAACATTTCAATCTATGCAACAAAAAATTTGACTCTAACAAGTTTTAAAAAAATAAAAATAGGAAGAAGAAATAGAAACCTGGAATATTACACCACCAAGAATATATTTCCAATTTTCCGCAAGAAGATTAATCTCTGTTGTTGTCTCTGTACAAATTCTCTTCCACAGCTACTCTCAATAACAACAACCATCATCACAATTAAATAAACAAAACGCAAAATTTCATTATAAATGAATTGAACACCAAAAATTCAAACCTTTGGGGCCTCGTGACCAATGTAAAACAACATCTTTTTTTGGTATTTGTATTACATCATATTAAACCAACTTTGAATATCAACATCCTTAAAAACCCAAATTAAACCCAGAAAAAAGAACAAATTCTGAACAGGCAATGAGTGCTATGGAAAAGTTGAAGGAAAATCAGTCTAACAGGAAGAACTTTTTTTTTCTCTAAAAAAAAAATTCCTGCAGATTGATTTCCTTTTTGTGTGTGCATTGGCAATGCTGGTTTGAAATTATGTGTGATTTTTGAAATTCTAATTGTGTCTGACAAGGAGTTGAACACGGAAGACAGTTTAGAAAAACCGTGAAAAACACTGCTTTTGAGAGAAAAAGGCTAATAGGAAAAAAACTCTACCCAAACAGGACGACAATTATATATTTATTTTATTATAAAAAAATAATTTAACTATTCCACCAATCAAAAATAAGGAATCACAAAATTATTTTATTCCATATTTGATTAGAGGTATTAGATAGAGTCACTAAATTATTTAACATATTATTTTTGATATAATGATGAAATAAATTATTCTACAAATAATTTATCTCCAAAATAATTTTTTCCCAATCAAACTATCCTTAAGCTTAATGTATCTCTTTTGTTTTTCAACACCACTTGTAAATTATGGTAAGCGTATTATTGTTATTGTTGATACTGGAGTTTGGCTCTAGATTTTAGTTTACCGTTAAAAATATTAGATTATATGATTTTAACAATTTCTAAATTTTGTGTCCAACTAAATTGTTTCGCATTAGATATAGGCGAGTTTTTTGAATTTATTATTAAATTTTACTCTCTTCTTATTAAATTAATTGAATTTTTAAGATTTTTTTATTATTTAAAGTTTGAAAAGAATGTTTGAAATTTTTTTCATATTTATATCTTCACTTATTGAAGTTTTATATTTTCTAGAAGATAAATTACACTACATATTTATGATTTTACAAAGGGCAATAGTGGAAAGTATAGTGTAAATTTTGTCTTGTAAATATTTTTCTTAATATATGTGCATTACCTCAAAAATTTAATTAATATGAGACGGATAGAGTATTTAGTTAGTTGAATTATAACTTATTGAGTATCCTAACATATTCAATTATAGTACTATTTAGATATTTTTTACTTAAATTTACCAAAAAAAAAATTATGCATATTTTTGAGGGATTCTTTACGTAAATAACTTAGTTACTTAAAATTTATCACCTTTTCTTCTTAATTATATACATTAGTCTTAGTTAGAAAGCCTATTGATCTTGTTGAGACATATATATATAACTTTCAAAATGATATATTATATATGGTTACTTTATTTATGTAAAAGGTATTTGACCACTGCAAAAAAATAATTAAAAAATAAAATTAAAGTTTGACTAATTAAAATTGTCAACTTCTAATTTCGTTTGCTTGAGTGATATTTAGTTTTGGTTCTTATTTTAATTATTATTATATTATATTTGTTATTTTTCATGATTATTCACATTTTTAGAGATCTTCTGGAATTTGTAAATATTTGTTTTTGTTGACAATTCATTGTGTTAGTCGTATTTATATGATTTGTTGCTCCATTACTTGTTAAACATGGTCAATGAATGATCTATCTGTCAGATTTCGAAGCTTCCTCATTCAAAAAGACAAAAAAGTTAGTTTATATTCATATTTGTTATATGTTAAAATTCAAATTTTCTAGTTTAGGTTCATTATTTGTTAAACTTGGACAATAATGAATCCATTCATCGGACTTTGAGGCCTCTCCTTTCAAAAAGACGAAGAAAATTTATTTTGTTTAAGTTCATGTTCATTGTTTGTTAAATCTGGTCAACGAAAAATCTATCTGTCAGATTCGAGACCTCCCCATAAAAAGACGGAATAATTCTAGTTTATTCTTTATATTGTGTATATTATTTCTGTGTGTTTATTTCATGATTATCGTACTTGTGTTATATTGTGTATCTCCTCCTCAATTTTGTAAAAAATGAATTCAGTCGGGACCGATAATTGTGTATTCTGAAGGGTGCTAATACCTTCCATTTGGAATAACTTGAACCCTTACCTGAAATTTTTGGTTCGTAGACTATTTTTATAAATAATTAACAGGTTTTTTAATTACCTTTACAATTAGGTGGCGACTCCTAAATTAAATTATTTTCTCTTTTAAATTCTTTTATTTTAATAATTTTTTTATTGAGTTGCCACAACGTTGCGCCTTCGAAATGTCAATAGGGGGTACTTGTGCATTTTCCCTAATTACAACAAATTATAATTTAAGTATTTAAATTAAATTTAATTACTTTCTCCGGCCAACAATACTGTATTATATATTCGATGCTTAATTATAATTTTACATTAATTCCTAATTTATTTTTATTATTACTTATAATTATTTTTTTATTATATATTTCAAAATATTGTATTTATTATATTTAAAAGATGATTTGCTAAAATTATTTTTATACTTTTAATTTATGTGTCAAATCAATAATAAACAAAGGAAAATCTAATTAAACAAACCTTGATTCGTTGTTAGCTTCAATACAAAAAAAGTGTAATAGCAACATGCAATTAATTAAAAAGAAAAAAGAATGATACCCCATAAATTACAAAATAATTAAATGTAACGAACCTAAGCTCTAATAAATGAAAAATAAAAGCACCATGGAGTTTTAATACATTTGCACATGGAACTAATCATGAAAGGGAAAGTTCTGTTCGTTGAAAATAAGGACTTGTAGTAATTTATACTCCTCTTATTTTCATTTACGTGAAGGGAAATGCAATTTGACGATAAAATGTGGCCCAAAATTACAGTAATATAAGCAAAAGGCAAAATTTAGTAATATTGCAAAATTACAGTATAAGGCAGTTGACATATCCAACTGCTAAAGCTAAATATTTTATGTCATATCTCATTTGGACAATGTTATTTAACTTATATTTAATTTTAAAAAGAAAAAACCACATGTTTATGTGCTTCGAGACATATTGAGATATGTGATTCTTGAAATTAGGTTTAAATTTTATTTTTTTAAAATTAAAGTTAAGATAAACATGATTGTTTTATCTATATACAATTGAAGTTCGAGCACATTGAATAGAAATTATTAAATTTTAACTATATTTAGCTGTAGATACATATTCTTAAGCGAATAAATTTTTAAATTTTTATGTACTATAAATATAATTTAAATAATGATTTTCAAAATCGAACTTCTATGCTTCATCTTAATTGGCATTTATTTTGTATGAATGAATGTATAATTTTCAGATACTTTGAGTTATTAATATATTGTTCGAAAAAGGTATGCAAATGGTTCAATAAAGTTAGCGGTGTAACGAAGGCTAGACAAGTTCGCTTATTACGTGGAAGTTTTTTTTTTCTTTTCTTTTTTATTTTTTCCATAGAAGCTTTAACCTTTTTTGCTTCCTCAGTAATTCAGATTTACAATCTTCAAATAGAAAATGATGCATACTTATCATTCTTTGTTCTGGTCATCCAGTACAGTAATATTTTCAATTTTATTTTCACATAATATTTATTTAAGTTTTAAATCGAGGGAATCCATGATATTAGTGGATATATTTCTAAAATATTATATTATTACGTTTGATTAAAATTATATGTATATAATGAATGTCAAATTTTCTTTTAACTTTTTGATATGTTTGTTTTTTATATTTTAAACATTTTTAATAAAAATATTAACTCCGATACTGGTATAAATTATATCTTAAATAAATTTTATATTTAAAATTTTTTTGAAAGTTCAAGTAATCAAATCAACTGAGCTATTAAAGTTTTCTAATTTTACGTTTAAAATAAAAGAATAAAGGAAAGAAAAAAGATCGTCAGAACTTTCTGATATCTTGACGATACAAAGAAGAATATTTGCTTCAGAGTCTCCAAAGAGAAAAGAGCCAAATTGAATATGACAAGAAAATATCAATATTGAAAATTTCCTATATACAGAACTTGGTAAGCATCTACTTTAACCATTTCATGCAAGAATAAAATCCCACATGCTCTGCTATATACCCCTCCTGATGGTCACTTTATTTTGGGATTTGACGGGTGCGGTTCTTTTCTGAATCCTAATCGAGCTGAATTATTTTATGCTTTGAATTGTGTACTTTTTTATTTTATTTTATGATATTTTTAAAAAAAAATTCAAAAAAAATATTATTTTATTATGACTAGAAACAATTTAATTTTAAGATTTTCCATTTATGCCAAGAAAATATCTACCGTTTACTATTTAACTTTAAAATAGAAAGGGGGAACAATTGTTTTTTTCAATGTAAACGTACTCTTTTTGTCTCATTTTATGTAGTACTCTTTGAGTTGACACGATGTTTAAGTGTAAAAAAAAGACTTTTTAAACTTATGATTAAAACAATCTTCAAGTAATTGTGTGATTAAGATTCTTTCAATAAGAGTAAAAAGAAATAATTTAAGGTTAAATTATTTTTAACTAGAATAAAATCATACTCTTTTTAAATAAATTAAATAGAATTGGAAAAATATATATATATCATAAAATGGAACGGAAGAAATATCCTGTATTATGTACGTGGGGAATATTGCTTTGGTCCTTTCTGTTTTGACTTGATATAACAAAATTTTCTCGTCCTTTTGTCTCCATTATTATTGGGCTTATGGCTCCGGTCGAGCAAGCAAATTGCGAGAAACAAAAAAAAA
>JAOTQR010000002.1:20455078-20468421 GCA_025774065.1 Solanum ossicruentum | reverse complement strand
AGATTTTTCTGTTAGGTCTTTTAAAATATTTTTATGGTTTCCTAATTATCCGTAAAATTAGGTGGCGACTCTATTTTTCTTTAAAAATTTCAAAATTGGTTTTCTCTTAAATAAATTGAGTTTAAACTAAATTTTTGATTTTCTTTCTTTCAAAATTTAAAAAGCCATTTTTCGGCATAACAATATCTCCTCCTCAATTTGAAAAGAATGAGTGTAGCCGGGACTCACAATTGTGAATTTTAAAGGGTGTTATTACCTTCCCTTCGAAATAACTTGAACCCTTACCTGGAATTTTTGGTGGACAGGCTATTTTTGTAAATAATTAATTGGTTTTCTAATTATCTTTAAAATTAGGTGTCGACTCCTAAATCAAACTATTTTTGCTAAAATTAAACATTTCTTTTTAAATTCTTTTAATTATTTTTTTTACGAGTTGTCACCACATTGTGCCTATCCTGAAACTCGTAATGTCATGGAAACTCGTAAAATAATTAAAATCATAGAATTAAAAAAAGAATATTTTTAGAAAAATAATTTGATTTAGGAGTCGTCACCTAATTTTTAAAGGATAATTAGGAAATCAATTAAATATTTACAAAATAGTTTGCGAACCAAAAAATTCTTGGTAAGGGTTTAAGTTATTCCGAAGGAAAGGTATTAACACCTTTCAGAATCCATAATTGTGAGTCTTGGCTGAACTCATTCTTTCAAATTGAGGAGGAGATACACATTATAATATATATCTTAGTATTTATCTAACGTCAACAATATAGATAATAATAAATAATTATCATTTTTTTTAATGGGAAGGCTTCGAAAACCGATAGTGAAGTTATGTCATTGACTAATTTAAAAAATAATATTATTAAATAATGATAACAATCCAATTATGTCAATAAATAAAGTAGAAGAAACAACAATTATGACAATCAATAAAACAAAAGAAATAATAATTATGTCAATCAATAAAGCAAAAGAAATAATAATTATATCAATCAATAAAGCAAAAGAAACAACAATCATGGTAAAGAACAAATCAATAAGTAAAGAAGCAACAATAATGATAAAGAAACGCAAGAAATCTGAAGCTTAAAAACAATACAAAACTATTTTCTAATTATAAACTTATACATTAATTTAACAAATAACATGTACGTGAATTCAAATTCAAATTCATATTTCCTTTAATATGCCATAAATATTAATCTAAACGAAAATTTTTTCAACTTTTTGAATGAGTAGGCCTAAAAATCTGACGGATAAATTTTTTCATTGGTCAATTTTACAAACAATATACAAACAATATATTAATAATCTATTATGTTATTTAATGAATAAAATAAGAAAGAATACAATCAAAACAGTCTAAATTAATTAAAATTGTACTTTCAGAATCAAACAAACAATAAATAATTATAGTAAACCTAAATTATCAAATAAAGAATCATAACAAATTGAGAATAGGTATATACACATGGACTAACAAAAAATGCTAATCACCAAAAATAACTATAAAAGGTGCAACATTTCCTGGGACAAATAAAAAATAGTAGCCCCCAACAAATTGACATAAAAAGGATACAGAGTCATTTATTAAAAACACGGGTCGGATTGACCACTATTAAACAAACAATGAGTCCATTGGATTAGTGTTAAATACAGAAGCACCAAAATGATTTTGGTTAAAACCACTGTGAAACTAGGAAACAACCGACAAGCGGCATAGGAAACAAGTCGTATGCATCTTCATTTAACAAAATTATCAACCTTGTCATATGCGAACAAAAGTTTATGAATTTTAAAATGTAATAAAGATTAACTTAAACTAAAATTGACACCACTTCATAATAATCACACAAATAAATAAACTACAATTTAACGATGATCTATGAACAAGATAATAAAGGGTAGTCATGACAAAATAAATATAATGAAATATATACAAATTTAAATTAAATTTCTTCCGTCTTTTTAAATAGGTAAGCTTCACGTAGATTCTTCATTGACCAGATCTAGCAAAAAAAAAAAAAAAGAAGTACACACACCCCACAAAATTTTACACAAGCTAACACACACATAATAACTTACTAAAATTCTTATAACTAGCAAAATCAATGAACGAAGATACAGTTTATGATCTAACAAATCAAACAAAATAATAAAGTGTCGCCAAAACAAAAATAAACATAATGAAATTTAATTCATACTCAAGAAATAACAGCAATAAGAAACAAAGTAAACGAGAGGAATGAAAATTACCGATCCCATCAAAATATTGTTCGCCGGAGTTTGATTTCTGCCATAGCTCGTTGAAGCTCAAGGCAATGATGTTATATATAATAGAGATGGAAAATAAGATCTAAACTTAGAAGAAACAACCCAACACTATGAGAAACAAACAATGGTTAGTATGAAAACAAGCACTGAAATAGTGAAGAAATACGGGTTACCAGAGCTTTATTTTGCCAATCAGATCTCGAAGCTCTCATGTTGTCACTATTTCCGCCCGCTAGTAATAGGGTATTGTTGCTCTGCTCAAATCTTGAAGCTTGTCAGTGATGACTGAGCTTCGTCGGAGCTGTCATGGTTTTGGTTACTATTTGGTAGCTGCTTCGGCTGGATTTTGGTGGGGTTTTAATGATGGTTTGGAGGCTGATTTCTTGGTGGCGCAGGGCTTGAAGACGGTGGAGAAATGGAGGAGAGGAGAGGTGAGGAGAGGAGTGAGGGTGGCGGCTGTGGTTTTGAAAGAAAAAGAAATGCCGGTTTGAGGGTGTTTCGAGTATATACTAGCAGAAATAATGGTTTGATCTCAACATAGAATTGACCGATTGAGATTAAATCTTGAATAAAATAGATTCGAGTTAAAATGGGTATTTGGATTGAATTAAAATGGGATAGGGTTAGAAATTTAATTGAAACCAAAATTGACTCAAATTCTAATATTTTTTTAAAAAATAAGACTAGTTATCAAAATTAATCTAAAATCATTCAAAAATGTATTTTAAAACTATTAATAATTCAACATAAATGTGAATTTTTAAAAGTGTTGTGCCAATTGGGTGTCAACATTGTCCCTTTTTTTTGATATAATCGATGCAAGAGATCGTGGACAAAGAAACTTGACAAACTCAATTTTGGTCAAACATGTGACCTTCAATAGGAGTCTCTTGACTGCAGCGAAAGTTGTTCGTAAATTTCAAGAGTTCCACATCGTTGCAACTTTGTTGACCTGATTTGTGCTAGTGATTCAACATGAGAATAAGTCCTCTTGGACGTTCTCGAAAAGATTAAGACAAAACTTTATTAATAGAAACAACATTAAAAAAAAAGTAGCATCACTTTCAATACTTTTATCATTCTCTTTCAATGAATGTCGACAATCTTCATCTGATTTTTGAAGTAAGGTGTGAGTCCTTTGAAAAGATAAATAAAATTCATTGATAGGATATGAATGCATGTCCATTGGTAGGACAAATGAAGAATGATCCATCGATAGGATATGCATGCATGTCCATCAATAAGATGAACAAAAAATGATCAATATACAATAAAAATGGTTTAGGTTTTATTTGTACTTTTTCCTTTTATTGTGTGGTATTCTTTTTTTTTTCCTAGTCCATTTTAAAAATAACAATATCTTACTAAAATTCGAAATAATTTAACTTTAATTTTTTTAATTATTTTTTGTAATTTTTTTTTTTGTTATCACCAAGCCATTTATCATTTAACTTTAAAAATGGGTTAGAGGAAATAATTATTTTTTCAGTAGAGATGTATGCTCTTCGTCTCATTTATGTAGCACATTTTAAGTAGGCATGATATTAAAAAAAAAAAAAGAAGAAAACTTTTTAAAGTTATGATTTAAAACAATTTTAAATATTTGTGTGGCTGAGATTTATTTTTATTAAGAGTAAAAAATCTTAAAATTAAATTATTTCTAATTAGAGTAAGATGACATTTTAAAAAAAATGAACTATCGAAAAAGATTTAACATAAAATAGGATAACAAATATCATGTTTTGTGTACGTGCAAATCTTGTTTTGGCCCTATCTGTTTGACTTGATATAATATAAATGTGTATAGTTGAAGTTTATGTATAATGTGTACTTCGATCGTGTTTATAAACTAGATGGCCAAAGAATTATACACATTTAAGTAACCCCCCCCCCAAACCCCCAAAGACAAAAAAGTACTTAAATAGTCACACACAATTGTAAGGAGAAAAAGCAATCCCCTTGGTTGGATCGTTTGGTTGGGAGTAATTTATTTTAGGATTAGTTATTTTGGGATTAATTATCTTGAGATAAGTTATTCTATCATGTGTATGGGATAACTTAGTCTATCGCTTATGATATAAATGGTGGGATGGGTTATCCCAAATTTGGCAACCAAACAAGATGCTGAAATTTTATTTCTTCATTATTATTTTATCCATGACTATTTATTTTTATCTCTCATACCAAACAATTCCTCAGATGTTATGTGTAGATATCCACATACAACAACAACAACTATAACATACCCAGTGGGATTTGGGGAGGGTAGATTGTACGCAGACCTTATCGCTATCTCAAGTAGATATTCACATATAATTTCTAATTTATTTTGATGGATTATATCATTAATACATAAATTGTGTACGTCTTTAACATTAACAAATGGAGAGAACAAAGAGAGTGAAAAAAAATCTGAATTGATCACAATATTAATAAGAACAGGAACATGATTACAGCTTTAGAATAGTAATTACAACTCTCAAACTACTGAATCACACTAAAAAGATTGAAATTACAAGTAATTAAAGGATAGAGATAAAAATGGGATGAAAAGTCTGAACTCTAGAAAGAAGACTCACACAGGAATACTGAGCAAGCAGTTGACATATCATACTTAGGAGTGAAAATTGAGTGGGTCGAGTGGGGCATAATGACTCTTGACAACAAACGGGTTAATACTCAACTCAATTTAAATTTCTTTGAATTAAAATGTGTTGGGTCAAAAGGGGTTGCGTAATGGGTTATAGAACATATCAAAACTTAACCGATCCAACTTTTACTAAGTTTTACTTATTTTATTTAATCTTTTTCAATGTTTAAGAACTTAATTAAATTATATTTCTCTTTACTTTGTCTATATAAAACATATCAAATTGAAAAAAATAGTATTTTAAAAATATTTCGACAAGATCTCTGTTGAACCAATTCGGATTACATATCAACCCAATTTTAAATAGGTTGGGTTGACATGAGTTGAGCTAATAAATGAGTAGGTTATTAATCCCCAAACAACGAGTTGGAACGTTTAACGAGTTGAGTTTAATTTTGCCACCCCTGATCATACTCGATCCTATCTTACGCAGCATGCATTTCCATCTATGTCAACAATCTTGTAAGTAAAATATATAGGAATTTATACATATATAGTCCCTTAAATTAATAATAGCATGCACAAAACAACCATACCACAACCAAACTTGCACATTAATAGTAGTACTGCACACAACATTAACACCATTACACACCAAGCTAGCTATCATTCAGAAATGTAGGTAGCTAGAGTTTTATTTTACAAAATATAAAGTGGCTAGATGTTTATAATATGATATTTCAGAAAGTACACTGGATAATTGTTGGGAATCTAGGAAGCCTGAGAGATACATTTTGAACAAACCTAGGCATCACTGCAATCATTGGCAGAAGTGCAATCTCTGCTGCAAGTAATTCCATCAAATAGTCTTCCTTCAAGGCCTCTACTTACTTCACCAGCGACCTCTCGTGCCCCCGTGTCGTGCCAATCAATAAAACTGCATTTTACAAGAAATATTATGTAATTTATTTTGCTAAAACTGTCCAAATTTTATATATATATGATCTTTACAAAGTTGTTTTTGACATATATATAAAGTATTTTTTTTTATGTGCTATTATAATTTTTGAGTGATCATCCTTGGGTCAGTGTAGCTATTTTGACTTGGTTACACTTATAAGAGGCTCATATGCAGTAGTGGTGCAGATAGAAATTTTGTCAAAGGTTTTCAGTCCTAATTTTGTTAAAGATATCTCAATTTAGGACATCTCTCTTGCTTATGCTAAAATGTTTAAGGTCTGCTTTATTGAATTCAAATCAAAAGAGATAAATTGAACAAGTATGATCGCTCTTTAATTTGTTTGGATGATTTTTTATGGAAGGGTTTTTTTATTTATCATCATTTATCAAATGGTACAATCTACCCTCCCCAGACCCCACTTGTGGAATTTCACTGGATATGTTGTTGTTGTTGTTGTTATCAAATGGTGTAATATCGTTATATTAATCTTAGTATATAACTTACTTGCATTCCAAACAGGTACTCTCTTTGTTTCATTTTATATGAGTTAGTTTAACTTAACACGTAATTTAAGAAAGAATAAAAGATTTTTAAAATATGTGGTCTAAAATAAGCGATAGATGTTCATGTAAATGTATATTTTCAAGTTAAACTGTTATTAAATATAGAAATGTGTCATTCTCTTTAGAATTGACTAAAAAAAGTGAATCATATAAATTGATACAGACAATAATAATGATTGATTAAACATGCATGCAATAGATGAGTAACTAATTATAGTATGCAAAGATTAGAGTAGAGAGAGAGAAGGTATTAACCAGTTAATAGTAGCACATTTAGAACCAAACCAAAGTTAAAAAATGGTGCACCAGCCATGTTAACACTTAGGAATTAAAAATTTAAGGAAGAAAACTATGTTGCTGTGTTGGAGTTGCTCAACTCCTTGAGAAATTAAGATCTCTATTTATAGGCACTGAATTGAACTGTTTTTGGCCTTCACTTAATTTTCTAATATATGTATATATATTTTGATGAGGCCCTTACGACAGGGGTACGTGTACAAAATAATCTTATCGTTAATGATATGATTGATTAAATAATGTTTGTTTCGACTGTGTAACAAGATATATGCATTTAGAATTTCGATAAGCTTTAATTTACTATTTTTCTGAAATACCATATAGTAGTTGTGAGGTTTATATTTTTCAGATAGAGGTTGCTTAGCTTGAATCCTTAAAAGCAGCTTCAGGCTATTTATCTTGGATAATTCTTCGTAAATTTGTGCATTAGCTTTAGAAATAATAGCACCAATATGGTGTTTTATATAGGAATAATATAATGATGACCAAAATTCTCGTGTATGTCTTCTAGCTCCAAATATCAAATACTTACGGATCATTCAATTTGTTTCACCTGTCAAAAAGTGTAATCACATGTAAAGATGAACTACATCATATAAAGTTACAGTCTATAATCATGTACCTGTTACAGTTGTTCACTTTTCTGAAAAGAAATCTACACAAGAGTCTTCACTTGAACTTTGTAGGAATTCAGAGAAAGAAAACAGAGAAGAAAGAAACGTTCTTTTTCTTTTCTTGTTAAGAAGTTATATTGGTTTCTCCCATGAGAACCTTTTTATAATTCACAATTCAAATAGTTGTGTTTCACTATTCAAATAGTTGTGTCGCTTCTCTTTTACTTTACTAATATATAATATATAATTATATATATATTTAATTTCTCTTTTCATGGATCTGGGTTGATCCAGATGGATGATCCGGTCTAATTTCATTCACTACAAATAAATTATGATGTAGTTTGTCTTATTTTCAATGTTCTTTTCTTTTATACAAATTCAACAATATCTCCTTATAAATCATGACTTCCTTGATGCAACGTGTTTTCTCTTTAAACTAATTTTTTCAAGGATTTCAATTTATAGTAAGATTTACCTTTTGACCAACAGTCGTCTATGAATCATCAATAAAATTCATAGACATGTTGATCGTAAATTCAGATATAGCTCATGAATATTGTTAAGAATGACAATAGTCTCACACTGGTGATTAATGAGATGAGTGGACTCCTTATAAGACTTGGATAATTCTCCTTCCAACTTTTAGAGTATGAGTTATGGATAGATCGGGTCATAATACTTAATTACCACTATATTCTAATACTTACTGTTTGAAAATTTTCTTCTTGATTTTCAATTATATACTAAGTAAGCTCTATCACAACCAGATCTTCTAGTGATTTTTAGGTCCTTCTAGAAAACAATCATTTTTATGGTGGTTGGGAATCAAGTGGGACACATCTTTTCACATGATTCACATTTGCATCACAAACAGATGTTTGAAGAGTGACACTTGAATAAAATACTCTATCCAATTCATATTATATTATATTTTAAAGCTATTATTTTTACTGCATTAATGCATGCATAATCTCTCAGTGAATAAAACAAATTTGGTAATGAACGAACAGTTCTATTTCTGTTGATTAATAGGACCTAGGTCCATCGTCAAAAAAGGGTAAATTGAATAATATTTCCTTCGTACCATTTTATGTGATATTCGTTTTTTAAGAAAAAGATAAAAATATCTTTAAACTATTTGAAACATAGTAAAAATAACTCATTAGGTTTTGACTTAAAAATATTCCTCATTTAAATTTTTTACTCATAAATACCCTTGCTCCCAAAAAGTAACGAAAGAGAGCTAAAAATAACCCGTGAACTATCAGAAATGGAGCAAAAATACCCTCTATTAATTAGTTTCCAGCTCAAAAATATTCTTCTATTAAAATTTTAATGCTATTATTTTGAAATATCCCTTTTTTATTAAAAATTCAACACCAACCCATTCTTCAAATCAATTTTTATCGGACATTTGAGTAGCACAAATTCTTACTATTTGTAAAAGATAGCTTCCATTTTTAGTTGTAGTTGAATGTTCTCTTGAAAATATAACTTATGTTGATTGTGTTGTATTGCTAACAAGAACACAACAACTTCTACATAAGTTTCGTAGGTTTAGAAAATTTGCAGAGCTGGATCTTATTAAACTCAAGAAACTGATGCTCGCCGAAGAAAAAGAACTAGTATTAACATTCAGAGATTAGCTTTTTGAGACATTTGCAAGCATAGTGATAGTCCTTTTCGATATGAAAAGACTAGCTTTGGATCAAGATCCAATGAGGAAACCTCTTGATCCCTAAATGGAATTCTACGTAAACTGATAATGTGATATTTTTTGTCCACGAAGCATGCATTGTATTATTTCTTTCCACAGCAGAGAGGAATAATATTTTTGCAAAATTTTAAGAGGGGTATTTTGGAGCTAAAAACTCATCAAGGGATATTTTTGTTTTATTTCTGATAGTTTAAGGGTACTTCTAGCCTTTTTTTCATTTGCGTCAAAAAGAGAGGGGCATTTTTGAGACAAAATCTAACAAATGTATATTTTTGCTTCATTTCAAATAGTTCAAGGATATTTTTGACTCATTTTTTTTTAGTCCATCATAAAAAGAATATGATCTTACTATAATTATAAACAATTTAATTTTAAAATTTCTCTTTTATCCATAACAAAATGATTTTCAAACACATAAATATTCAAAAATTATTTTTACGGCCAAGTCTTAAAAAAAAATCTTAACTACCATGCTAAAAATATCAATCATGATTAGGCCATTGGGTAGTTGCCAAATTGGACAAATTATTTGACTATATCTTCCAAAATTTGTATCCAATCATCCTTAGCGTTAATGAGTCCGTTTGGGTCGGGTCTTTTTTAAGATAAAATTTAGTCAATTTTGAAATTATTAATATTTGTCTATCTATCTATTTATATTTATTGATTTGATTTGATTTTTAAGATGCACTCACAAATTGATTTTCCTTTTTTATCATATAAATTAATATTTGTCAAGATTTTTACCGTCAAAGTATATAATTTGAAGAGATAATGGATGAGTGTGTTCTTTGTGAATAATATTAGACTAGGTGCATAGATCGATGTATTATCAAACACTATGTATTTGAAACCTCAATACACAACACAACAACAACAATATTATCCTAATGCTTCAAAAGCTTCTGTTCATTGCAGGATAACACGCAGCCTGATCCCTATTATTAAAAACATAGCGCGACTGTTTCTGGATGACCCATGATGAGCGGCGAAAGTTGCATTGACTAACTGCTATTTCATAATTGAAAGAAGCGCAGACAGTTTAAAAAGTCATTTTGCTTTATTCATTCATACCCAAAGTCAAAAAATAGTGAATACACAAATATTTAAAATTATTCCAAAATTTCTCTGATCCACACAAATTCTTCACTTTGATTTGTGGATTCTTTCATTTCTGAAGTCCCTTTTTTTATTTTTGAGTTAATAAGATCATTTCACAATGAATGAGGAATAAATAGATACTTTTAATATAGAGGAATGTGGGACAAAAAACTTATTAATATCAAGGGAACTTAAAAAAAGAAGTTAAAAATCTAAAAAAAAAGAGCCAAATTGAATATGCATGACAAGAGAGTACCTTATTGATATCATCAGAAATTTTCAAGAATTGTGTTTGTCAATTCTCAGGTTTAAATATGAGCAGAAATAAAAATATTAGATAATTTAAATTTTATTTTCTCCAAACCTTAGTGTTTGTGAAAAATATATAAATATTTCATAATTAATAAAAATCAGCGCAAGTCAACTCAACTATCACAATTATCAAAATAAAATAAAAGGTTCACATTGATTTTTGTCACACTCTTACTTTGATGCATGAAATAAACACTACTAGAAATTAAAATAAATAATTTTTATCACAAATTAATTTATAAAGTTGCATTATCAACCATGATTTTTTCATCGAATCAAATCATTGAAAATTGTGCGACGAAAAAAAGATTATTTGAAGTACTAGAAAGCTTTCAAACTTTTTGAGTGAAAAACATTATTGTTCTTTTTTTCACATCGACTTAATAATTAAATTTTTAGTATTGGCAGTAATTTGGAAATGTATTTATTTTTAATGTACCTATAGAATAATACCTTGTCCCTGTCTCTTTGACATTATATGGAGTCAGAAATTTCTCAGAAAAAGTACTTCAATTGTCATTGGATTTAAATACGATCATAGTTTGAATATTTAAATAAAATTTATGTATAAGTTTAAGGAGTCGTTAGCCTTTTCGTTCAAAAAATAGGATAACAAATGAGATAAATTTCATGGTTTAGAACCTAATTACGTGACTTTTCATGAGTTTTCGAAATTATCGTTCGTGTATTTCAGATATATGAGGTTAAAATTAGGTGTAATTTATTTCAGATACATTGAATCCTAGTAGATTCACATGTATTTAGGATGCATTGACTCTTTTGTTCGCCTCCCTCCTATTCGGCTCACTTTTCTCTCTCTCGCTCGCCTCTCTTCCTATATATTTGTATTCTAAAGTGTATCTTATAGCAAAAATACATATATCTAATGTATTTGACTTTAAATTTGATATAAATTTAATAATTAGAGAAATAATATACAATTATTTTAAAGTAGGATGAGAATTTGTAAACATAATAGGAATGTTTGTATAATTAGGTAGTAGTTTTTCCATTTATTTTTCTAGTAACTGAGAATTCCTCTCACTTCTCAGCACCTGAAACAGGCTCCAGAGTTGGCCCATCTTCTTTGTTATTATGGGCTAAGATGGCAATTGATCCATAATGTTAAGAACCTTTGAGTTTTTAGCCCAAATTGGACCTGGAGCCCATAAGGCCCAACTCAATTTTTTGTAGTCTCGCCAGAAACAGAAATCAAATTCTATAGATAAATTGACTAATCGATCATTAATCTTTTTTAATGATAGGCTATCAGAAAATCTATTTCTACGAGCAATTTAGCGAATTTAGACTATCACTAGACTTTCGGATATATCAACAGTCGGATACATTGAAGAGGATATATCAGAAAGTGGATAGAGATGTATCATAGATGGTATATATTTGAGAGATGATTTATGTATCCAAGAGGGGGATAGAGATATATCAGCAAGAGGGAAGCAATGTGTTCGAGAAGAGATTTACATAAATAACGGTCAAATTTACTATATTCTTTTAAACCATTATAACTAAATTCAACTTGATTATACGTAATTATATTATAAATTGTACAATATATATACACACACTATAATTATTCATAATTTAAGGAATTGGACCAGCAATTATTTAAACTAAATTCTTCTTATTTATTGCCAAAAAATATGGGAAAAAGAAGAACCAACTGTCAGACAAATGAAAAGAGTGCTGAAATAGGATTGCTTCAAAACAAGTAATTGAACATTCGATTCTTTATTTTTTTTTCTTTTGAAATAATATTCGATTCTTTCTTTAAAAGGAAAAAACATATTTAGTGCTTAGCCTTTTGTGTGTTATTCACAAGACCAAAAAGTTTAATTAACAACATACAGTAATAATTTTCTTATGCTAAAACTATTTACCAGCTTTAAGAGTATTTATATCGGTCCAATCTAATTATATATACATAAACACGTCTCTTATGGTGACTAATACAAACTACATCATCATATAGTAACTACAAATTAAACAAATGAAAAGTTACATAAATTTCCTCTACTTTTCTTAAGAGTAATAATAAAACTATTTCATGTGACCGTAAAAGCTGCAAGAATAACATATCGGTGAAATTTCACATCACAGAGTAAAACGTACATAAATCTTATTATTAGAGATAAAAATATTATTTTCAAAAGATCCTCAAAGCAATATATTTGTCCCAATACAGAAAATAATTTAAATAAATATAAAATTTATACTAATACTACAATATAATTTAACGAATAATAACCATCCAAACAAGATATATATGCTTAGTGCACTGAATTATCCCGTCACTTTATTTTAAAATAATGAAAAAGAAGAAAGAGGGCGTGTAAACAGGACAACCAATATGCACTTTGTCCCTCTTTCCCATTTGATTTTCTGCCTTTTTAAACCCCCCAAAATTCAATGTGGTCCTCAAACTCGAACCGGGTTTAATTTAATGAACCCAAATACTCCACCACTCTCCATGGCTTGGTCAAACGACACTTCCCAAACCCACACAAGGCATCATCTCTTGCACTTGTCATTCTATTGGGGCAGAGATACTCTGTTTCTTTTCCCAAATTGGCCTGGGAACAGCCGCGGGATGTACGGGTTGGGTTTAATTTTCGTCTTCGCTTTGGCTATACTTGTCGAGTTTTTCTCCAATCTGAACTTGGTTAAACCGGGATCGAACCGGGCTGCAGCGGTTTTCTTCCAGGTAGGCATACAGGCGGTTCGAGCCGGGTTTGCTTATATGGTTATGCTTGCTGTAATGTCCTACAATGGAGGAGTTTTCATTGCGGCCATTTTGGGTCATGCAGTTGGTTATGTCATATTTGGAAGCCCAATTTTCAAAAAGGATATGGATAGATGATCCATGAACCATTTTTTGAGAAAGTATATA
>JAOTQR010000002.1:20444663-20454978 GCA_025774065.1 Solanum ossicruentum | reverse complement strand
ATGTCATATTTGGAAGCCCAATTTTCAAAAAGGATATGGATAGATGATCCATGAACCATTTTTTGAGAAAGTATATATATATATTTTTTTTCTTTTGTTGTATCAAAGTTACGGGAGAAGATTATTAGATTAAAATTGCATCATCATCCGATAAATAAATATTCAGATAGTCAATCAACTGATATATTTTAGATTCTAAGTTTGTTGAATTGGTTTTGCTTGAGTGCCATTATTTAATAAGTGAAATGTGAAGATTAGCTCAAATAAATGAATAAATATTGCTTCTAAAATATGGAACGAAATGAATATAAATTGAACAAATTTTAGTCATGTGTTAGATAAGAAGGAAAATTATTTTTGAAAATAATAATTGAATTTCGTTAGTGTTGTTCCATTTATTCACTCATTCTATAATATTTTCTCCTTAATATTTTGGAGTTTTGATTTGTTGTTGAACGTTAAAATTTAAAATGATGAATATAAAAATTATTATATAGAGCGGGATAAAACATATTGAAGTCTTAATAAATTTATGCAGATTTGTCTCGCAATTGCATCGCACCATACTATTTGGCATTTGACATAGCCTTTTGTCACCCTTTTGCAAAAGCAAATTATTACTAGTCCATGTATTAGACATCTCAATAACGATAATATATCAAGTGATATCTCACAAGTGAGTTCTGTAAAGGTTCATTGTTGTCAAAGCCAACGTTAGAATTTTAAATTAATAAATAGATAACTTACTAAGTTATAAATAATTTATCCAAATTTAGTGAATCTTTTGTATAAATATGAAATTACAATCAAAATTGTTGAATTTTTCCAAATTTATAAGCAGAATTATAGGTCCAACTCTAATTGCACTCTATTTAAGAACTTATTTTTTTCAAAATTCATAAGTAAAATCATAGCTCCTCACTTTACAATAATTCTATTTAAGATCTATACTGAGCTAAATTAGCAAATGGATATTCGTCCAAATTACCTCAAAAATAGAGGTAAATCTTATTTATGCTTTATTCATTTTTAAACTTAACTAGTAGTAAAATTATATAGAATATATCATCATCATCGTATATTCATCTATATTTTTGAGAAATTCTTCATTTTGTAATACAATGATCTGATGAGATTTGCGGATTAATATGTCACACATGACAATGAAAAGAATAATTTTAATATGCATTCTTTTATACAAAATGAAAGCTTTGTGCGTAGAGAACTTTAATATCAAATGTTAGCTTCGTGAAATTTAATGATAGAAATATATATATTCATAAATTTTTTTATCATAAGTGGTGAACTAAAATATTAAAATATTTGATGAAAAACTCTAGATCTATTATTGATAATTTTACATATACTATTTCTATATAGATGGTTATTATTTGGTAAATAATATATTACCTTCATTTCTATATTTTCTTTTTAGCCCTTTTATTTATTTTTTATTTTTTATTTTCTGGACAACTTTTTTATTTTAATTATTCATGTAACATGTTTAAAATTGCTAGTTATGGTACATTCTAGTATTCTATATGTCTTTAGTTAAAGACCAAAAAACTAAAAAATCTTTGTTATTTTACTAAAGTCTTTATCAAGTCAAAATCACAAAAATAAATTAAAATAGAGAAAATAAATTTTCATGAGAATTTGCATTAATAAAAGCAGATGTACTATGAAGACTACACTTACTAACTTGCAAAAGCTATAATTAATTAATTACAAACTAAAATATTAAAGTGGGTAACCAGTCTAAAGATTAAAATAGGTAAAGTAATGCTATTGTGTCCTATTACTATTAAATTATTAATATTTAATATTTACGAATTGGTAAAATAGTAAATTCATATAATATTATTAGGTTTTGGATTTACCCAATAATCCAATAGTAAAAATCGATATCGAATCGATAACCCAATAATTTTTTTTCAAAAATCATTAAAAATTTGATAACCTAATAACCCAATAACAATAAACCAATAATATTTTTATTGATTCAGTTTATCGATTCATTCGATTTTTGCACACTCCTGGCCTTTAGGAATTAGGATGATTTTATAGAAGTACAAGTTACTCTTCATGATTATGTTGAAAATCATTGCCAATTATGCATAAATTCTTAATCTTTGCTGTTAAATTACTACTCCATTCCATTACTTTGTATCTTCCTCTTGCTATTTATAATTCACATAGCTAATTTCTAAGTTGTAATTAATTTCCCACAACAACAACATATTTACGTAACAAATTATGTTTTCATCCAATTACTCTGTTTCTCCAAACTCCCAAAGTTATTTCATTACTAATGCAAATACAACCAAAACACAAACATCATTAAGTTCAACCTACTGGATTTCATACACAGAGACACAACTTCCAGGGTGGCCAGATTGTGAAATTACTAAAGGGGGCTGTTTTTTTCCTGTCTGTTTGATTTTCTTGATGGCATTTATGTCTGAATTCTGTTCTATGTACACTTTTAGTGATAAGAAAGAACAGAGAGGCCTTAAAGTGTTGTTTCAAGAATCTGGATTTCATGGAATTAGAATGTTTTTGAATTATTTGGTTTTTATCTTTATTGTTACTACAGATTTCAGGTTTTTTCTGGTGGCTGTTGCTGGTCATGCAGCAGGAAGATTTGTTTGTAAGTTGTACCAATTTCATAAAGATCAAGAAATGAGCACAGAACTACCATCTGATTTGGTAACCAAAGTGTGACTAATCAGAAGCGGAGTCAGGATTTTCGTTAAGAGAATTTAACATCTATCATATATATATCAAAAAGTAATAATATATAATATGTAATTCTAGAAAGTTCAGATGAATCACTTGGCCGATAAATTTGTGGAGTTTATAAGTTAACATGTATACTATTTTATATACTTTATTGGCTTTATTTCTCCATAAGAATCCACATATACTACATCTGTTTTAGTTTATATTATGTGATAATGTAATTGTTTGTTCATATTTTGAGTGTGATGTGAGAAAATAATCATTTTTATCAAGCTACCATACACTTGACTCTTTCATTTTTATTGAAAACTATTCAAAGTGCTATAAATACTTAATCTTGAGATAAATTATTAATAATTTTCTCTCATTTGAATATGGAGTAAACTTATCTTAAAATTAATCTTGAGATTAGTTATCTCTTATTTCTCCTAACAAACGAGCCCCATCCCTTGGCACCGCGATTCCCCAGTACCTAGTCCCCACCTCTCCTATCATGGTAGTATTTTACTAGATTACATAGATATATTTTTAGGATTATATTAATACGAGAAAGATTAAATATAATTTTTTTCTAAGGGTACCAAAGAAAAACATAACTTGTTTCCATTTAGACCATATCGTTGTATATTGCTTTTAGTGGCTCTATTTGTTTTTTATACAACGAACGCCATGAGTCATTATATGGCTTGAAAATTATTAGGACGTTATTCATTTGAAAATTAGTGCAACACTACATCAGTACTACTCAAGCAGGTATATCAATCTGTTGTCGTCGTCTATTTGAGTAATCAGAAAAAGTAAAATAGTGACGATGAAGCAGATAGCTGAAGCAGCTTAACTGTCACTTCAGAATGTACATTCACATTAGGGATGGTAAAATTAAATTCAACTCGCTCAACTTATTCAATCCATTGAAATTTAAGTGGATTAATAACTTGTCAACTTATTAACTCAATCCATTTTAATCCAACTTATTTTGATCCGTTTAAAATTGGGTTGATATGCAACTCGAATTGACTCAAGAAAGATTTTATCAAGAAAATTTTGAAACATTTTTGTTAAAATTTGATATGTTTTATATAGTCAAAATAAAAAAAATAAATTAATTAAGTGTTAAAATATTTTTTAAAAAAAAACAAATAAATGAAGTAACACTAGTAAAAGTTGAATTAAATTAGATCTTGACCTGCTCTTCAACCCATTTTAATCTTAACTTATTATAATCTCTTCAAATTTAACTCAACTCATCTGATTACCGGCCCAACTCACATTCATCATCTTCAACTATATGACCAAAGGTAACTAGATCAGAAATGTAATTAGGACAAAGTTGCTCAATTTCCAACTAAATGGAGTCTAATTTGTACTCCCTCCATTTTATGTGTATCTATCCACCTGTGACTTGACATATTACTCAAAAAATATTATTTCTTCATTCCCATTTTACGTGGTATTTTTTTTTATTTGTTTTAAAAAAAATTATTTTATTCTAATTAGAAATAATTTATCTTTAAATTTTTATTTTACCCTTAATAAAACAATTCTTCATCACACAAATATCTAAGAATAATTTTAAACTACAAATTTTAAAAGTCTTTCTTTTTTTCTTAAACTTCATGCCAAATCAAAAGGTAGCACATAAAAATGAGATGGAAGGAATATTATTTTAAATTATTATAAGTCATCTAACACAATAATTAATACTCCCGGTCTGATTTTATGTGGCACCCTTTTCTTTTTGATATGTCCCAAAAAGAGTGTTACTTTATTTTAATTTAAAATAATTTATCTTTAAAATTCTATTTTTACCCTTAATGAAATGATTCTCAACCACACAAATATCTATAAATAATTTTAGATCACAAATTTTTTAAAAAAAATTTCTTAAATATTATGTCAAATACATAAAATAAGGCAAAAAGGAGTATATAATATAAACTTGAACGAATTAAAATGAGTATGATATTTTCAAATGACATAATACACAAACATGACCCTGAACTTGACATACTTTTGAAAATTAGACCTTAAACTTTCATAGTGCACAAATATGACCCTCAACTTGGCTATTTCTGAACAAATAGACACTTGGTGCTGACATGGCACAGTGAGTGTATTACACTCGCGGGTAGGTGCGTGGGAAGTAAAAAAATGCACCTCTAAAGTGGGGCCTCCAATTATCTGAAATTCTCCACCACACAAATATTTAAGAATAATTTTAAACTATAAATTTTAAAAGTCTCTTTTTTTTTAAACTTCATACCAAATCAAAAGGTGCCACATAAAAATGAGACGGAAGGAATATTATTTTAAATTCTTATAAGTCATCTAACTCAATAATTAATACTCCCTATCTCATTTTATGCAGCATGTTTTTCTTTTTGATTTGTCCTAAAAAGAATGTTAAATAATTTACAATTAAAATTCTATTTTTACCCTTAATGAAATGATTTTCAATTACACAAATATCTAAGAATAATTTTAAATCATAAATTTTAAAAATCTTTTTTTTCTTAAATATTATGTCGAATACATAAAATAAGGCAAAAAGGAGTATATAATATAAAATTGAACGAATTAAAATGAGTATGATATTTTCAAATTTTAAAAACAGGAAACGTTGGAGGAAGGAAAAGTCTTGGTTACAGTTTGAACATTCCACGAAGCATTTTATTGTTCACATTTATCTATAAGTGACCGCTCTTTAGTGCTTCACACATACTCTTATTTTAATCACAATCCACAAAACAACAGCTAATTTTTTTTTTTACTAAAATCAACAACATTACAGCCAAAGTGCCAGCAAACATAGCTGCTTCTTTTATTTTCATCCTACTAATAATTCCATTTATATTTTTTTGGGCTTTTGACCAATTTGAAGTAATGCCAAAATACCTTATTATAAAAAGAAAATTTTTCTTATAAAAGGTAAGTACTCCTATCATAGTATCTTAGTTGTCAAGTATATTTAAAATAAGCACTTTAAATTAGTAATCAATTTAAATAATTAGTTATTTTTCATTTTTATTCTTGGTAATGAAATTATTCTAAAATATGAAAAATTTTATTATTATAACTTTTGAAAAAGTGTCAGCCATTTAGTAAGATTATATTAGTCAAATTATATCTGCTATGAAATTTTTCTTAAACATAATGTCAAACTTTATTCTGACAATTAAAACGGATCAAAGAAAATATACAAAGATCATTTAATAGGTTATCAGAGTTATAAATGTATTTAAAATATAGCATTAATCATAAATAAATTTATGTATTATTTTTATGTGAGATTTATTCAAAATATAGAGATTAATTATAGATGAATTTATATATTATTTTTATGTGAGATTTATTATATATATATATATATATAGACACACACACTACTCTCTCTGCTCATTTTTGCTTCTCATTATGTCATTTTTTGATTTAAATTTGATTAAACTTCAAAGCTAAGTTAATATAGCTAAATTTAATATTTAAACTCTAAAATTAGATGATTAAAAGTTATACAAAGTTATAAAAAAGTATTACAAGATGCATTTCTCATATTGATATTGATTAAAAAATATTTTAAAATATTAATCAAAATAATGTGAAATAATAACAGGTATCAACGATCGAACAAAATATTACTTATTTCATCTTTTAGTAAAGCACAAAACAATACCTAATTTTCTTATAATCTATACCTACATCACTGTGTAGACTTCTAAAGTATCAATCAAATATCTTATTAATTTTATACATACATAACTTATTTTTTTATTTATCTACCAAATTTTTATTTATCTACCAAATATCATAGAAATTACACAAAAACTAATACATAAATAACTTTTTTCGTATCGAACTACCAAACAACCCCTTAAAGGTCAAATTCAAAATCTTTTGATGGAGTTAATTGTTATTGTACCACAATTTTGGTGGTGCCAGTGTACCTAATGCAAATGCTGAGATATGAAAGTAGATCTCTAGGGCATGTTTGGGTCCCTAATATCTTTGACCATGACAATACAAACGCTCATTAAAGCAACAATAAAGTAGAAATGGATATAGAGTAGAAAAAAAAAACCTCATATAGAGCAACCTTTTTTCCTTTCACAAGGAATTAAAGAGATTCAATACACTTTCACAACATTCAATGTAGAGCCACACTTCCCCATTTACTCACCACTTTTTGCTGCTACATTCTTTTGCCTTTTGACGAGAGGACTTGCAAATGACAAGGACTCCTCATTGCAAAAAAAAAAGATTGCTAATAAATAATGCGAATGAGTACACAAAAGACTAAACGATACAATTTCACAAGTGAAATATGAAAAAAAATATATATTATATACACAAACCTTAGAGGTAGGTAAATAAGACAAAAAAGGCTAAATGGTATTAATTATTGAAAGATTGCCATTACATTTGCTGATAAACCTGTAGAGAAAAGGAGACTGTATTTTCCAGTAATCCACCCAAAACACAACACAGTCAACTTTCTCCCCATTTCTTGATTGACTAAAACAAGTTTATTACTGTCATTATACTATAATCTAATCTTAAACCAAACAAACAGAACCTAAAAATCCACTAACCCCCCTTTTTTCTTTTTTCTTGAATCTAGAGCCTTGTCTGCTCCGCTACCCCTAAATTCTTCTTCTTCTGACCTTAAAGATGAAAACTAATTTTATCTTCACTTCTATTACAAACCCCAAAACCCATTCCTTTTGAAGCTAAACAATCTTCTTCCCAAAAACTAAAAGACATGTTTTTCCTTCTCTTCTGGGTCAGTAAGTCCATTCCTGAGGAAGCTGGAGTTCTTGAGACAATGTAACTGGTTGCTGACTTCTCAAATTCCGCCATTGTTGATCTCCCACATTGTTATTATTACTCCGGTACTTCAAAACACCATCTAAATAAAAAAGGAATTTAAATCAGGAATACACAAAAACGAATCTGCAATACAAAAAAAAAAAGAAAAAGATACTAGTTTTGTTTACCATTATTACACCTGGGTTGAACCTGAGCCAGCAAATTCAGATTCAGGGCCTGGACCACCCTGTCTGGCAAAAGAACTGTCGAACAACCTGGTAAATTGACAAACGAAAATGGGCAACCACATAAGCACAACAGGAGATAATGATAACACAGCCAAAACAAATTAGTATACAGTAGGAGATTTTTGTGTGAGAAATAAGAGATACAATTTGAATCTTTCTTTACAGTTCATGTCCACTAAAAAACAGAGGTGCAAAAGTCCAAAATTCCAGTCTAACATTCTCACTTATCAGTTTCAAGAAAGCAAAAGTTAATAAATTATAACGTAAAAGAAGCATGACCCACTGTAGAAATCATTGCAAACATGCAAAAATGGACAAATAATACACATGATTTTGTTGAAACAAATTTGAATTTTAAGTTCAGAAAACAGGGGAAAAGAAAGCGCACCTGGCTTCTTGCGAGTTTCAGCTTGAGTTCCAGCTCTTCTGGGAATGAAGACTCCAGTACCAGCACATTCTCGTTTGGGTCCAGGATTTCCTAAGACGACAGCGCGCATGCCGGAGCCATGATGAGGCTTAGACGGCGCCGCTGGCTGTTTCTGCTTATGGTGAGATTGTTGCAGAGTAGGCCAAGCAGACATTGCCATATTCGAAGGCCTATCACCTCTATTTCTGTCTCTCACCTGAGTGAACTGCTGGTGGTTCTGGTTCAACTGGTACTGCCAAAATCCATCCTTTTCCTGACCCAAAACTCCTTGCCGTTGCTTCGTTAACTGTTGCTTCAAACGCTGAAACGGCATTTCCACAGACTATAAAAAACAATAAATCTAGAAGAACAAAAACAGGGGAACTCTATAGCCTTGTACAGAATTGAAGCTTACTTGAAGCATTTGAAACTGCTGGTAAGAGAGCGGTGGCTGATTCGAGTAGAACGCACCAAGATTTGGTTTAGACATTTTTGGGTCTACATAGACTGGACTTGTCTTCCTGGGTGGAGCCCAAATTCCAACCTCTTCCTCCATCTTCATTCTTGCAACCTCTCCAACAGCAGCATAAAGCAAATCTACAGTCCCCTTTCTGCTCAGCACTTCCGTTGGGAAAGAAGCCAGAAAAGGGCTGTTTGGGCTTTCACTGTTTGAGCCCAGTTTAGACCCAAGCACACCACATAAAGTAGACTGAGGCGAACTTGACAAACCACGAACCTACAGAAAACCATAAACCCCGAAAACCAAAATTAATCAAAGAAAAAAGAAACTAGCAGACAAAATAAAATGAATAACAACAAAATAAAAGTAAAATACCTTGTTGTTTTCAAGAGTAGAGTGAGCCATTTGTCGAGTTAACTCAGTGAGATAATCCTCCTCATCACTCTCCGTCTCTGTCGAACCAACAACCGACTCCACCGGCGAACTCAGATCCGATTGAGGACCAAACATGTTAAACCCATATGAAAACTCGTTCTGAAAATCACGCCCAAAGTACCTCTTTCTCTCATTTCCTTCTCCTTTACTGCTACTCTTAAACCCCATAAAAACGTCATCGTCGGTGAGAAACTCCGGCGGTAGCCAAAAATCACACTCCTTCGTGTCTTCCCCCATCTCCAAAATCACAAAAAAAGAGCTTCAAAAATGAAACCTTACAGCTTTGAAGTTCAGTTTTAATGGTGGGAAGAAGAAAGTGGAGGAGGAGAGATTAGTGAAGACAGTTGATATTTATATAAATTCAAAACAAATTGGTAAAGAGACAGATATTGTATGGGGTTTTAAATTAAAAAAAATCCTAGGTGTTTTTAATTTTAAATTTTTTTATTTTTCACTTGCTTTGTCGGCGATTTAATTACACGCGATTGCCAGGTCAGATGAGAGAGATATAATGCGCCGATTTGGGACCCGGTACATGAAGCACGTCTGCCACGTGAGAGTAGTGGTGGGACCCACGTAATGTGAAGTGTGGCGTACTTGTACGGGTTTTTTCCCTTTTTATTTTAAGGAATATTATATTTTTCCTGAAAATATTATGGAACTACTAATTAAATTAATTAAGATGTTTAATGAATGTTTAATTGAGTTAATGATCAAATATTATTGTAACGTGTTGGCGCCTTTGTGATTTGTCTATACGGGTGGCAGCACACAGATTGTCGTCATCCACTACTCCTTGTTGTACTTCGTGCATGCATGAATTTATATTTAATTTTTTTTACTATTAATTAAGAATATTTTTATTCCATTTCATACAATCTTTTATCATTTTCGGATTTAATTTATCAATTTGTTGGGAAGGTGATTCATCCTTAGACCATTCTCCCTCTAAACTCCTAATTTGTGTTTTGTTTTATTTATCAAATTTAGATTATGAAAGTGTAGGGATCGCGTGCATCCGCATCTCAACCCACATTTGTATGATATTATTCGCTTTGGGCCAAGCCCTAATGGATTTGTTTTTGTGCATCTCCCAAAAGGCCTCATACTAATGGGATTGGTTCAACCTATTTAAGTTGGTCATTTTTGACCTTCTACCACCGATGTGGGAGGAAGAGTTTGCATTATCCCAACAAACCTCCCCTCAAACTCTGACCACAC
>JAOTQR010000002.1:20420956-20434861 GCA_025774065.1 Solanum ossicruentum | reverse complement strand
TATTTGTTCAGAAATTGCCAAGTTGAGGGTCATATTTGTGCATTATCAAAGTTTAAGGTCCAATTTAAAAAAGTATGCCAAGTTCAGGGTCATGTTTGCGTATTATGCCTATAATAAAATATACAAACGCGATGCAAAAATTATGAATTGCATAGCGAATTGTATAAACGTATACAAATATTGTGCAAATTATATAAATACTGTTATAATTATAATTATAAAATATAATTATAGAGCATAATTAAGGTATGTGTAAGTGGCTATATGCGAAAATTCCTCGGATTTAGAGTTTTAATACAACCAGCCAGCCCAGCCCACACAAGCTTTGGACTTTTTGACTGCTCGTTTTGGAGCGGCCCATTAAATCGACAAGAGGGAGTGTGTATTAGGCTAAGAGGTATTTTATTAGGTGGATTTTGGGCCGGGTTAAATGAGGGGAGCAAATTTTCTCACCTATTATATAATAGGGAGGTTTGGGACGAAACAAGCATGACGTGTCTATTTTAATAGGGATATTTTTTATTTGGATTTGATTTGATTGGTCGCCTATTTTAATAGGGATATTTTTTTATTTGGATTTGATTTGATTGGTTGCCTATTTTAATAGGGATTTTTTTTTAATTTTGCTTTAATTTGATTGGTAGATGATTTCTTTTGGAATTATGGGTCCCGTTTAACTATAACTTTTAGTTTTCAATTCATATTTTTCAATTATAACTTTGTTATTTTAAGTGTCAATAATATTTGTGTATATTTTGTAACTATTTTGAGTAAATAACTAGTAATAAGTAACTAAATGTACTTTAATTGAGGACATCTGAAAAGATCTTTTCACATTAGATTTGCATAACAAAAATGAGATGATTTACTATCACACAAAGATATATTATAATTTATTTTGAAGTAAGAATTTAAACATTTAATCATCACCACTTAAAATTTAGCAATATTATCAATATTTATGAATTTGCATACAATTTTTGTAACTAGTATTGTATTGAAATAGAATATTTAAAGTGAATTTGGATGGTTCCATTCAAAAAGGATAATTTTGAATACCTTTATAGATATATTTGTCCGATAATATAGCGAAGGATAAAGTCCAACTTAAGAATTTTATTGTTTTCTGGTGACCACTAATATTTCCAAGAAAGTTAACCAAATATATGTTTCTATAAATGACAACTTTTATTTTTAAATTGTAAACATAAACAACAATATAATTTTTCAAGCCAGATCTTAGTAGGATTACATGTATACAATCTTATCCCGATCTTCTAAGGATAAAAAACATAATTTTTGATAGATATATAAATCAAGTAAAATATATAAAGAAACATTACAAGTGTTTAAAACTAAACTCATCGACAATTCGATTCATATATTTATTTGGAAGCAGCTTGAACCCGAGACTTGTAATAACCAAGCAACATTTCTCTTGGCGGCATATTTTCCTTAACTTTGTCGCAATTAAGGTACTCATCTCTCCACCTGCAAAAATTAGGAAATTTTTCACTAGTCACGAGCACAACCCCAGTGGCTTCTTCAACAATTCCTATCCAAAATCCAACAAAATTGGCTACTATGTCAACAAATCCGACGTCGTCTCCCCCAAAAAACTTTTTGTCCTTAAGTTCATTATCAAGAACTTTAAGGACCTCATAAGCTTCCTCTTTATCTTTCTCTTGTCCATCTCCTTGACTCCACAAAGCTTTCCACACTGCTGGTAAGCACTGACAAAAAAATGTAAAAACTTTAATTGATCATTCTAATGACTAATTTGATACTCCCTCCGTACTTTGACTTAGCATGATGTTTAGAAAAAAAAAATAAGACTTTTGAAATTTGTAATCTAAAATTATTCTGAGAAATTTATATGATTGACTAAGGTGATATTCTTTTGGATTGATCAAAAGGAAAAGTGTCACATAAAATAGGAGTAAATTTTTCTAGTACTCAAAAATCAAATTCCAAGATCTATGACCAAATGAGAAAGTACATAAAAAAAAAGTCGAATTACCTTGTCATCGAGATATTTTGACCAAAATCGAGCAATTGCTCGATCATAAGGATCTTTAGGCAATATACATGGCCCTTCAAAGGCCTCATCAATATACTCAATAATAACAAGTGACTCAGCTATCGGCTTGTCATTGTGCAACAAAACTGGGATTTTCTTATAAATTGGATTGGATTTAAGAAGCAAAGGACTTTTATTTTGTAAATCTTCTTGTATAAATTCATATTTTACCCCCTTTATCTTCAAAGCCCATTCAACTCTTTGACTAGCTGGGCTCCCATAAACACCAAGCAATTTCACTCCTGACATATTCTTAAAATTACTTCTAATTTTGTTGAAGATTTTGATATGATGGTGTTAGTGATTCTTGGTGTTCTTATATAACTAGTATAAAAATGGGAGCGGATAACTATGAACGTTGTGACAGAGTTATCGATTTATTGTATATTACGCCGATCAAATAATTGGTGTTGACTGACCAATGTGTTTACATTTGCGCTGACGACTTCGAGGAAGCTTCCAATTCATTTAAAATTTGCCGTTTACTTTTGAAATTTCTAGACACACATGACTTGTTTATGGACTTTTAATTTTTAGATTTCAATTTATATGATGTGTTTTAATTTTTTTTTATATATATATAGAAAAAATGATTTGTTTTGAAACAGGAAATAACTTTTCTATTTCTATGAGATAGCGTTAAGGTTTGCGTACATTACACCCTCCTCAGACCCCACTTGTAGGATTATACTGGATATGTTATTGTTGTTGTTTTATATATATATATAAAAAATAATAAAGATTAAAGTAATTTAGCTTTTAATAAAGTAAGATATAATTTGTTGCATATGGGAGTGATCTCTGTGGCAGATAAAATGAGATTAAAATGATAGAGTATGGGTAGAGGACATGTGTTGATGCACAGTTAGAAGGTCCGAGAGGTTAGATATGAAGATTATGTAAAAGGGTAAGAGTAGATAGAAAAATTATTAGGAATAATTGATTAGACAGGATATGATGTAACTAGGACATGACAGATAAAAAGAGGTGGAAGTTACATATTAAAATAGAAGGTTAGTAGGGTAAAGTTTTGTCTTGCCTATTATATTTCTTCTTTAACTTGAGGTGGATAAATTTGAGCCGAAAGTCTTTCGGAAATAAATTCTCTATTAATTTTAAAAGATTTTTTTTTAAAAAAATTCAATATCTAATTATATTTAATTCCATTTTAAAATTTAATTCTTGGGATAAGCTCTAATTTCTTACTAAATTAATTTTATTTATTATGTTCTGAATTTTAAATGTGACAACTAGAAATTTGTATAATTATCTAATGATAAGAGCAATATTTTAAAAAAAATCTATTAATATTAAAATAAATAAATAAAAGCCCTTAGGTCTAGCTCAAGTGATAAATAAGAGGATTTATGGTTGAGATCACAAGTTCAATTTCACTCCGAATAAAACATATTTAAGTGGAGAAAATTAACAGAGAGATAGAAGTTATTACCCATCAAATTTAAAAGATTATGATTGTTCGAAAAGCGATCCACAGTCGATCAAGATCGTTATTTCCGATGCTGATGTAAGGGCCTTATCGTGTATGGTACTTGTCGGCCTTTATGGTCTGATTTAATTATTGTATATAAATAAAAGTTCATCTAAAAAAATCTCAGATATTATTACGTCATTTGGATTTTGAAAAGGAAAAAGGTGAAAATTTGCTTCCAATCTCAGATCAAGTGTCAATCACAACACTAGTACATGTTACAAAATCAATTGAGCACAATAATTTTAGCAAAAAATTTAGAAATGTATTTAAAAATCCACTAATACACTATGAACTCAATGATATATCGAACTTTTGGTTCTATGGCAAGTAATAAATGTTCGAATCAATAAATTTTAAATCTCAAATGTTACTCTCGACTCTAAAGTTGTTCAATATCGAATTAAATCTGATAATTCAAACTGAGCAAAAAGTTATTGATTTATCAATAATGGATTATTGATTTAGCAGTTTTGATAAGGATTTTAATTTTTTTTAATTATTAAGTTAACAATTTTTAATGATTTTAGATTTTTCTTAATGGATTAAATGATAACCTAATAGTAAAAATTATATTGTATCAATGGACATATAAAGTCATTCCAGTTTCATACTTTTATTTTTAATTGTCTCAAATTCTTAGTTATTCTTCAATGTGATAATGTTTGCTTTTCAGGAAGATGCAATTTGAACTTATGTGTAATGATTTATTTGGTTTATCACCTTGTTTCTAAGCAATTTTCAATATATAAAATCTTGTGTTAAATCTTAGCAATTGAACTGATAACGATTAATAGCCAATAAACTAATAACTGACAAGTCAATATTGTAATAATGTTATAATGATTTAATATATCTATGAACCAATAATCAATAAATTAAACTGATAAGCTTCAAAATCGAATCGATGGATATGCGATCCTTTTTCGATGAAGTACTGGGCTTACCTTTTCTTCGAGGAACTCAGTAGATGTACTGGGCTATTTAGGCAAGCAATTTATATGGCCCATCAAGGGCCTCATCAATGTATACTCAACAATGACACATTGGGCTTGCCAATGGGTTCCCTAATACGAATACCTAGCAACTTTTTTTTTATAAAATATTATTTGCTTTTAAATAATTTTTTATTTATATCCAGATAGATATTTAATATTTATAGTCATTGTGATATTAAAGTATATATGCATCATTTATCTATTATAAATACATTAAAATGTATTTATTTATTTTGGTTAAAAAAACTGCACTATATATGAAAAACGAATTAAACATGTAATATATATGTATTTTATTATACATAAACATAAATTTTACATGCACTGTAAATATATTAAAATGTATCAGACTTGTTTTGATTTAAAAAAAAAACATCATTGTGTAATTAAAAGTGTATAAATTCAGTCTAAATATATTTAAATTATAAAGTTATGAATAATAAATATTTTCTAGATATAATATATTTTAGTAAGCTCCAAAAAATTACAATAACTTATGTTTATTATGTCTTTGGTTTGGTATTTTTTAGATATGCTATAAGACACTTGTATCTTCTGTTAATAGTTGGAATTATCCAAATTCTTGTCATTATAAATTGGCATATATTTTCTCTTATTTTTAATTAGAACCAACAAAATGTTAAGAACATATTCAAAAAAATCTTATGGAGAAAAAGCAAAAGTGTTGCATAATTAAAAGTCCTTTTTATTATTCCTGAAAATATTTATCCAAAAAAAAAGGCACACTTTTAATGTCTCGAGTACTGAGAAGACAGTTGTGGTCTCATTTTGGTCAGTAGGAATTGTTCTTATCAATTACGTAACTTGGTCCCAATTTAAGAAAAATCTCTGGGACAAGACAACTGCTTTATTTGTTTTAATTAATTAATTTTATTTTTTAAAATATTTTTTTAAATAATTTGATATATATGTATAATATGCATGTATCAAATAACTGTCTTATCATACCTTAATTTCTACAATTTTGTTGATCAGATTTGATTTGTAGCATTGCAATTCGCTTCCTCCATTTTCATATTCCTTTTTTTCTAAGACACACGTATCAAGCAACTAGTATGTTTTAATTGGGTAGAATAAAAGGATGCACACATATACACATCACACGTGAAAAATTTATTAGGTATTAAATTAATGTAATTAAAAGAACAAAGAAAATAATTAAATTTTAGTAAAAATTGATTTGGATTGGATTTTAACATATTATATAACTCATTATCCAACTCGTTTTTATCAAAAGCATATTTGAATTAGAATGAGTATTGACCTGTTAATTGTCTTGACTAATTATAACCTATACAAATTTAAACCCAACCTGCTTAATTGTCATTGCTAGTCAAAATCTCATATAAAAACCCCTTCTCAGCTGAAATCACCATACCATCCGTCCACATGGCCATCTTAAAAAGGAAAATTGATTGTGTGATTCATTTAGTATGTAAGCTAGTAACGATAATTACGGTGACATGATTTTTATTCTTAGTTAGACGTTTCAAATTTGAGCTATGAGAAAATTCTGTTAGAAAGCGCTTCCTCGTCAACAAGACCTTACGCAATGCAAAACCCGATTAGTAAATGATTCAATGCAGATATAGAATACCAAATTTGAAACTAAAAGAAAAAGATTTAGTAGGCAGGTCGAAAACATTATCTACCTCCAAAAAGATCATCTCCCTTTGTGCTGTGGTTAGAGATTAAAGTTAGAATGAATGATATATGATAGTTTACTTTTTTATTGATTTGAAATCATGTTGTCCTTTGTCTAGGTCATTAAAAATTAAAACCTTATGATAAATTGCCAAAATTTTCACATTTAATGATAGTAAAATGCTTCTCTTTAGACACTAAATATATCATATATATGTCATTCAAAGGTCCACTCTCAATCAACTAGCAAGATTGAAGAATTTTTCATGTGGCTTTGTCTGTAATCTTTTGTGATTTGACATAGGAAATATTGATGAATCTTTGAGTTAACATGTACATGACAAATAAATATTGACATATTGCTGGAACACACATATATATATACACTGTATTTGGTTTGTGCTTTGATCTGTCATTTCCAATAGCTTTGCCTTTAATTTGTTCAAAAAGAAGAGAGGTAAAAAAAGGAAGAGAAGAAAGAAGCCGTCAAGATCTCATGCTTAAACATGGTATTAGAGTTAGATCGATCTTGCTTCACTCGATATTAGGTACATTGGTGAATTTATAGCCTAAATTATGAGACACATGAGCACGTGGTTTTTTATCAAACTAAGTATTTTTTGTAAAATTAGTATAATATTATGTGTTGATAATACCCTCTGCTGTAAGAAGTCTAATATGATACACTTCATTAAATATTGAGTTGTTTACCTCTAGCACTATTGATTGATTTCTATTGAATAATTTAATTTTTTTCTTATTTTATTTAGTAATGCACTTGTATTTTTGAAATTCTTCATTTGCCCATACAAACATCCACCCCCCCCCCCTTTTTTTGTGGTTGTTGTTGTTGTCAAAAATTGTATACACTTTTTGTCAAATAATGGCTACATACATGCATGCAGGAGATTTTTTTTTATATGAAAGAATGCAATTAAGGATATGAGTTGCGCTTGACAAAGTTTAAGTAGCGTAGCTTACAAATGATCTTAGAACTTGTAAATAGTTTCATTATATATATAAAAAAAATCATATTTTTCCTTTATTTTAAAAAAATGATCTAGTTTGACATGACGTAGAGTTTAAGAAAATAAAGAAAATTTTTTAATTGAGTGGTTCTAAATTAAAATTCTATCTAATATATCAAAATGCCCTTTAATCTTGATGTCTGTAACATATTACGTGAAAAGCTGAAATTAAATTATTGCCAAAATAGAACAGAGGTTATTCCTTTTAAAACAAATTAAAAAAGAAAGTAGGTCATTCTTTTTAAGCAGAAGGACTAACATATTTAACCCTACAAATTCTAAAGAACTTTTTTTTTCTATATGTTTAATTAATGCTATGTCAAATAAATTTACATAAAATGAAATAAGGGAGTATACACAAACAAAAAGTGCTTCCAAATATTGTAAGAAGAAGAGGAAATGTGGTTGAGATGTGAAAATGATTATATTAGACGAGTGAAATAAATTTATTTATTATATTAAACGAGTGAAATCGATCGAACGAGCGAAGTATAAAACGCCTAATCACATCAATAGACTAGCTAGGAAGGGGTCAAAAGATAAAATAATTTTCTTTTAAAAAGAATTAGTATTACATATTATGCTTAATTTGAATTAATGATGATTTGATTAAGCTAAGAGCTATATTAGTGGCTAATCACGATGTTTACTTAGTTGGGGAGCATAATTTGTCTTCCACTAATATATTATTGGCTTGACCTCGTTTGCCCAAATCATGAAATTTTCCACTCAATTTGACCAAATTTAAGCACTTTGTCAACTCAGTAATCATAAGTGTTTAGCCCTTAAAAAGCACAAAATAAATAATATTAACGTTCCATATAGGAGATTAGTGATAAACCATTAATAATTAAAACGTGTTTCACGTCCTCTTTTCCTTCAAATGTCAGTGTATTTTCTAATATTCAGATAATTTTATTTTTTCCTACTATGAGAACATATGCTACGTGCTACAATCTTGAATACTTTCTTCAATATATTTTTGAAACATAAAATAATTTATGTAATTAAAAATATACTTTTTTTAATTGAATTTTTATATTTGATTATCACACAATTCAATTATAGTATCAAAACAGATAAAAGAAATCATGCGTTTTAAATCTCACCGCCATCCAAAATTCAAAAAAAATATTTTGTGTGTTTTTCACTATGTGTGTTCTGAAAATGAAAAAAAGAGAGGATAAGTCCACATGTTAAAGGCGCAGCCACACAAGAGCAGATATGGCTTTAAAAGATCGTGTTCATTTGAATTTGGTATTCCGATATAAAATATATAAATTTATGTGTAAAACTTCACCAATATCTAAATAAATAGTAGATATAAGTTCATAATTTTAAAAATATAATAAGATTGTTAAATGAGATAGGATATAAGAGATGACAAAGATAAATTAGCTTATTATTAGTGTACAAAAAATGTAGAACTCCTACACCGACACCACACACAATTGCCCTAATTACCTCTCAATAAATAAAAAAGAAAATGATTTTTATCTCAAAGACAGCAATGAGACAACTTTAATTTTAGTCATCTACTAAAAAGATTAGATTCATTGGATTTGTCATGAAAAAATAGACTCAATACATGAATCACATAAATAGATTAAAAGACAAGCATCACACCCCTATCGTGCTTTAAAATTCACTCTTTTTATCTCCATATAAGTGTTGCTTTTGCGAAAATTTATAAAAAAATTAATAAATTGTTAAACTTATGCATAAATTTCAGTTATTTTGATAATGCCAAACAAAACTAAGTTTCAAACACAACACCAAATGAAGCAAAGGATGTGAAAAGGTGTATAGGACATAGACTCATTTAACAAGAATACCTTATCTAGAGTTAAAACAAGACACCAACGAGAACAAGCCAATTGAACTAATTGCGAAAGAGTTTGCTATAAGGATTCCTTTAGGAAGCAGTATATAAGGCAAATGTTAAATTCTAAAAGAACAATTTTTGCGTTCCAACAGCAAAGACAATCCGTACTTGGACAAGCAAAGAAGATCAAGAGTTAGATTTTTTTTTAATCTACAACAATAACAATAACAACATACCCAGTGAAATCCCACAAGTGGAGTTTGGAGAAGCTAGTTTGTACGCAGTCCTTACTGCTACCTCATAGAAGTAGAGAGACTGTTTCCTAAAATCCTCAGCTCAAAATCCATAAATAGAAAGAACTAGATATGACAAAATGAAATTTAATCTAACCTCCTTAAATTGTTGTTGAGTGACAATAATCGTAAGCGAGGATCACATAATTAACACATGGTTTATTGAGAAAGTAGGCTTTATCAACAAATGTCGTCACCATTGAATTGATTAAAGCAAATTAATTAATTAAGGACACGACAAGAGAATGCATTGGTATTGCCACACCCAAAAGTTTCAAGCCATGTCCATCATTAATTTGTCCCACTTTAACCAAAAAAAGCAAAAAGAAAAAAAAAACATTGTCCCCAGAATAATGTTTAACATTTCATCATTTGTCATTTACCATAGTGGAGTACTTTAAAGTATTTGCTTACATTAATTATAGAGGAACTAATTATATAAATTAGATGAGCAACTAATTTTCATTATCGAGTTGTATTATTTGCTTGCAAGCCTTACAGCAATACTAATTAGTAATTACCATCTGGGTAATGTAGCGTGAAGAATTTAATCAAATACATAATTTGTAGTGTTATTAAATTTAACTTATGTAACGATCTACCTCGTTAGTGATATTATTTGTTTTGGATTTAGACTTGCACGATTTTATAATGTGTCACTATTAGGTAAGAACTGTTTACTTATGTACCCAACATTTCTCTTGTGTTTTCGCTGATACGGGACATGTATCTAAAGATGTGTTGTTACATACATCCCTCCATGGATTCAGCGTCCTCGCTGAGGTTTGCCCTTTCATATGGAATTCGCCTAGACTCAACAGTGAGATTTGTTTCGTCTCACCGGGATTTTTCTGTCAAACTCTACTCATATCGACAAGACTGACATAAAAGTGGATCTGATGCCTTCTATAACGACGATCCACCCTGTTAATAATATTGTCCACTTTGAGTCTTAACCTACATGACTTTAAAACACGTCATTATTAAGTAAGACTTATTTACTTTTATATATATATTATAGCTGCACTTATTTTACGTTAAAGGATTATATCTTTTTTAAATTAAGGCGTTACACTTTAATTTTCAACGCATAAAAGTATTCATTATTTTAACACAAGATTATACGCATTTTATTGAAAGTTAAATTGTTGTAGGCACTCTCTCCCGATGATACATTAGGAGAGATACATTAAGCAAGTTTGACTTTATTAAATTTAATCATATAGTAATATACCACTTTTATGATTAGGATTTGACTTCATTATTATTTGTATATTTAATAACCTAATATAGACAAAAAAAGGAGGGAAAATATGTGGTTGAGACTTGAGAATGCCCCAAAACTAAAGGAACCACATACCATAATATTTTTGTTGGCTTTGTTTTCTAACTTGATCAAGAATGTGTGTTAATTTAATTAATTAATTAAGCTAGGAAGCTAAATGGTGCCTCATCAAATATTTATCTAATCTTAGTTGGGGAGCATAATTTGTCTTCCACCAAGTGATGGAATGTTGAAAGTTTACTCAAATCATGAAATTCCCACTAAATTAACTACATTTACGGACTAATTAATCATCAACATTCATCAAGCAGTAACAAAGCAAATAAGATCTTATTAACATATATATATAAAATAAAATAGGAATTCCAGATTAGTCTATTGGTCTAATCGTTTTACATGTGAGGTTGGGTGTGTTTGGTAAGGAGGAAAATTAGAAAATATTTTTTAATTTTTTTATATTTGATTGATTTAATTTTTTGGAAAACATTTTCTCCAAGAAAATAAGTTTCTTAAACAATAACAACAACATAGTTAGTGAAATCTTATAAGTAGAGTCTGGGGAGCGTAAAATGTATGCAACTACCTCATAGAGATAGAGAGGTTGTTTTCGAAAGATCTTTATCTTAAAGAAAATCATCTCCAAAACAGAAAGTACTAGATATGAAATAAAATAACTAGATTGGAAAGTAAATGATAATCTATAAAGACAATCAAAATAATAAAATGAATGACGGACAATAATAACACAATAAATAAAGATACAACTACCTCTACTAATCTACTATATTACATGGTCAGACATTATCCTACCCCTACTAGTCATCCAACCTTCTACGCTAATACTCCACCTCCACTCCTTTCTATTTAAGGTCATGTCCTCGATCGGTGATATGAATCTGCACCTTATCTTATCTAATTAATTACCTCCCCCAATACTTTTTCGGTCTACCTCTGTCCCTCCATGTAACCCTTAAATTCAACCTCTCGCACCTCCTAACAGGAACATCAATACTTCTTCTCTTTACATGCCCAAACTATCACAATCTCTCTTCTCTCAATTTTTTTAAGTAGTAAAAAAAATAAGTTTTACGGTTGATATTCCAAAATTAATTGTGTACACATCATTTTCATCTCTTAATTTCGTGAAGGGTTTTGTAAATTGATTTTATCAACTAACAAAGATAGGGCCACCATTTCCCCATTTAGTTTTAATTAATGAAAGTGGAGTTTGCTTAAATTAGCACTAATCTCCATTGCTGTTTTCCATTATTTGCTTCCAGACGCATTAATTAGTTGAACAATCTATTACTACACTAGAATTCTAACACGTATTTTGGATGAGAATGATATTAAAAAGTTTTTTTTTTTTGGGTAATAAAAGGGAATTTTTTAAAAGTCTAATCTGGACCAGACAGAAACCAAAAGCAGTTTCAGTTCCAAGAACATCTCATTATGGAAAGATTTTCAAAGTGAATATAGCATAGTATTTTAAACATTATCCATTTATTTCAATTTATGTAACATATTATAATATTTTTTTTAAAAATAAGTGTATTTACAATTTTTAAAAATCACTGTTCTAAATATAACATGACAGTTATGTTATTATTAAGGATTCTTATTAAAATTAAATTGAAAGTGTCAAGTTAATTATTTTTACATTTAAAAGTGTATATTTTATTTAGAACGGGTTTTTACAAGGTGTGTGACATCAAATGACGAAAGGAGTATTTCATTTCTCATCCTTTCATCAGAAAACTACAGATGTAATTTAATTTTCTGTTTTGTGTCCGTCACTTTGTAGCTAATTATCTTCTCATATTTTATTTGTTTTAGTGTCTTATCCACGTATATAAGGAATTGTATTTTTTTAATTCCCGATGCGACATGCTAAAAAAGATATGAAGGTGACATAAAGTTTGTTTTTACATTTATATACATAAGTACAAAAGAAAAAAAATTGAATTGGAAACTCATCAAATCGAAAATCGAGTTAAATCCAAGGAAAAGAATTTGATTTAACTTAATTTGGTATTGAAAAAATAAATTTGACTATATTTAAGTTGGTTTCAATTTAATTGCGAAAAATCAATTTGAGATCAAACCTACCTAATATTATATATGTATATAAGTTTTTAAAATGTATTTTATACACAAAAGTATTTATTTTGATATAAATTATAAATATATTTTAGAGTATTTTATAGTTTTTATCTATTAACATATTATTTCTTGTTTCACCTAAAATTTTGAATGGTCCAATAAAGATTATAATGCATGAATATTAGTAGCTATAAGAAAGCTCAAATCAAAATAAAATCAACACTAATGCTAATAAGATTGGACTCTCTCAACTACCGGAAGAAGGAAATAGAGGGAGAACAACTGTATGGTAAGTCTACCAGGGAACCTATAATCTTGGAGTGAGTGATGGGGATCACGAACGGAGATAAGGTCTTTCTCATTCGCCTCGTGAAGTCGCATAGTTCAATATCTTACCCTGCTGTAGCTAATAAGATTGTTATTAACTTGTCTAAATATACAACATTCACTTATTTATTACCTTTGTCTACTATTTAGGCAGAATACCCTCTTAACCAATCGAGTTGTTCACATTCAACTATGGTAATTCTTGTTAAGAGCTGAAACCAAGAGTGAAGAGCTCAGAGCACTCCATCCTACTTTCTAAAAGCACTCATTCCAGGAGGATTCGTTAGCTAATCTTTCTACGAATTAAACACTAAGAATGACAATAATACTGAATATAATTTGTTCTTTAGAGCTACATTGATTTAGACAATTAAAATATGTAATATGATATTAGTTTTACTTTAATGTTTCGTTATTTAATTAATATTTATTAGATTACTTTTTGCATGATTAAGTACTTTTAAATTGTGATAATTTTCATTATGACTTATTTATTTGTAACATTTGTTTTATGCAATTTTATTATTATTTTATGTTGAATATCTTAGTGTTATCACACATATCATATTTTTTGTTATTTTTCTTAGAAATATCTTATATATTTGTATTTTGATAAGACTGAAGAAATATTTGAAGTACAATTTAAGAGATTATATGTTTGTATAATTATTTCACATGAATAATCAAAAAATGAAAGAAAATATGAGAAACCCAAAAAGAGGGAGAAAATTAAACCCCCCCCCCCCCCCCCAACAAAAAAAAAAAAAAAAAAAAAAAAAAAAAAAAAAATTAATTATATTCAAACATATATA
>JAOTQR010000002.1:20383228-20399756 GCA_025774065.1 Solanum ossicruentum | reverse complement strand
AATTTTCAAATATAAATGGTAAAGTTAAAGATTTAAGTTCTTTAAAATATAATCAATATTTATATATTATTTATGAATACTATATAAATAATTATAAAATTTAGATATGTAATTATTCGGTTCGGTTTGGTTATTTTTGCGGTTTTTTTTAGTAAAACCAAACCAAATCAAATAGAATCGGTTTTCAAATTTAAAAACCAAACCTAACCAAACCAATTCAAATATCGAATTTTTTAATCGATTTGGTTCAGATTGCGGCTCGGTTTGGTTTTTTAACCATAATCATGAACAACCCTATGTACCGAGCATGCACTAAATCAATGATAAACAAGAGTGGCAAGGCTGCCACAGAACTATATTGCTCTCTAAATGACACATAGGAGAGAAATGATTGCAGGATCAATAATGAACTAGAGTAACTGTTCTTTCTCCACCCCTGCATACTAAGAACTACCTAACATGTTCAGACATAGGACTTACAACATTTTTGAAAGGAAAATGCCTTCAACGTGAGTTACCTTCTCATTTACCAACTCTGAGATAACCGAAGCAGAATGTTGCAGTGACTCAACTCTGGCTATGCCATCAGTTGGCTGCTCCGGAGGGTCTACAATATCTTTGGATACTTGTGAAACTCCTGGAACAGAAGAGGGACTTTCCAACCTTAAAACAGGAGCTATGCTGTTAGTTGCGGGACCAACAACAAGCACCGGCTCACTTAGTCTAGAGTCTATGTTCCCAGAGGCTTGCAAGGAATAACTTGATCTAAATGGTGTATTCGTAAGCCTAGAAGCGCCTGCTGAAGAAGATGAGTCCATGAGGGACCCAGATACAAGGACATATTCCCCCTCAATCAATTCGAATGAATCCGCCACTGTTGAATCAGTCAATCAGGTGCCAAATCAGCAAATTTAAATCTGACCAAACTAATTATAGGATAAGCAAAAGGAAATTTTATCATTTCAAATATTTAGGCAAAAGAAAGTCAGGAATATTATTGCAAAGCACACCTCTTGGACATAGTCTGTGGTCCATGAAACTAGCTTCCTTCAGCTTGCCTTCTGAAAGTAGGTGTTGGCCAGGACTAGAATCAATAACATTTGTCTTATGTGTGCTGTTGCTACAATTCAAAGGAGGACCAGTTTTGTTTGAAGCACTTGTAACTTCTTTCCCATAATCTTTTGCATCATGAGAAAATCCATGGGAAGATCTCAGTGATATCCCAGCAAAAGAAGGACCACCATCAGGACTGCTGGAATCATCATCCGGTAAGCCATCTTCTTGAAAAGTTCCCTCGGTGCGTCTTACGGGATTGCGTTCTATCAGTGAAAACCCATCTATTATCCTTTGAGGTCTCTGATTCCTGTGTAGCATGTCCAAAACATAAAGTCTGTACCATGAAACATGTATGTCATATCAAGTACTTTAATTCATCAACTAGCTTACTGAGACAACTCATCAGGCTGCTTCTGTGCAAGAAATGGGTGGTTAAAGAACTCTTCAAATGTCAACCGCTCCACTGTGTGTTCAGATATGCAGAAAGAAATTTGAACTTTTCATGAGAGAATGCCATGTAATGGTTACTCTGGCTTTCAATCTTATGGCCTTCTCGATGGAAAAGCATGTAGAAAACTATGACCTAAGTACTGAGGTCTTAGTGTCAATGAGTTGATTTTAAATTGTTGAAATCTAGACAACAGAAATGAAGTACCTGGATTACGTCGCAATAATTTTTGACACAAATCTACGCAATGAGGACTTAGATTCTTGGCATCTAGAGGAAACTGCAATTTAGTGGACTTCACTATGTTTTGGAGCAACTACAGGTAAAATGGAAAAATTAGAACAGGGCTACAAGGAATTTGAATTTAACCAGTCAAACTGAAATTGAAACAAGGAATAAGATGCTATGTACAGCTGAAAAGAAATTAAACCTGTATTTGATTGCTTCCAGTAAATGGGGTTTTGCCAGTTACTAACTGAAACAGAATGGTACCAACACTCCAGAGATCTGCCTGCGATTTTAGCCAAAAGTTAAAAGGAATTTAAAAGAGAATAGCGTATGTACTGTTGTGTAGAAAGAGAATAACACCTTTGCATCATATTTTTGAAGTTGCATTATTTCAGGAGCCATGTACAATGGCGATCCACATAAAGTTTCTGCGAGCACCCTCGACGGCAAAGACCTGACAAGAGAAAATGGTACTTTTGAGTGAACGGCCTAGAAGAACATTTAACTCTAAGGCAGCAAAAATCTTAAAACAGAAGGGAAGGATGAAAGAGAATCTGGCAAATGTGTTTTCTGAAAAGAGGTAAAATATTAAATAAAAGAACTTCTCCAGGGAAGGAGGGCAATAGGAGAGTGATGTTTCTGACAAAGTACTACAACTTTACCTTGCAAAACCAAAATCAGCAATCTTTAAGGTGGAGTTGTCATCAGTTGTAGACAATAGAAGATTCTGTTGGATCAATGCAAAGGACAAAAATCAATGAATTGACAGTTCCACCAAAATGACAATTTAAATTCTCAGAAGTTTACAGTATACGTAGTTCTTATCCCCAAAAGAAAAAAATAATACCGAATAGACACCATTTACTCCTAGAAAACCACACATTCGGTTCCATTCCTCAACTAAGATGTGCCAAAACGAAGATAAAAAATACCAACATATTTGTTTACAAACAGCCATCTCCATGAGTTTATATGGAGCAACATGGTCGATGAGGATTCATATAGCCGACCCAACTAGTTTGGGACTTCATCTCCTTAAATGCCTTCCTTGTCTTTGTTGCTTTGTTTGATTAATGAGTTAATAATAAGAATCATATATTAGACAAAGGTCATGAGCTATTCAAGAATAAATCGAATACATGCCTTTGACACGTGTAAGTCATGCCAAATATTTCCAAATATTCAGTCAGTTAATTATTTTTTTTCCAAATTATTTGCTACAGCCTATTAGGACCTGCTTATCAATATAACAGTCGGCTTCAGAAAGAACAAGGCTAGAGCTACTTGAAAATGTCAAATCATTAGTACATGGCAGAGATTTCTTTGGAGCTGTCATTTTTCTAAAAAACTAAAATGGTGCATGTGACAAGCTCATGACTTCAAAAAGAGAATTTCTGGAAAGGAACATACATTTCAGCACCTAATGCTCTACCTTAGTCAAAAAACCAACTAAATTCATATGTTTAAAAATGTAACTTGGGTAGTCAAGGCAACCACCAAAGCAAACTTAATTTTGAGCATAAGACAGGAAGGAAAGCAAACCTGAGGCTTTAGGTCCCTGTGGATTAGATTGTTTTCGCGAAGGATTTTAAGACCTGATGCTGTGGCATGATATAAATATGAATATTACCATGTGGAATTCATCTAGAAAAGAATATTCAGTCCAAACGTGAATACAGGAAAATAGGCAAAAGAAAAAAGAAGCTTTACAGTTTACACAGACCTAGCTGCTGCATGAAATGCTTGGCAGTTGCTTCTGCGATTCTCCCTTGATGTCGTTGTATGTACATTGAAAGATCACCTCCTCTGCAGTACTCTAAAACAATATATATTTTTCCCGCCTCCTATAACCCATGCACGTGAGGGCTCATTTAGATCAAAAGCAAAAGAACATATACGAAGGTCAGAAAAACATTCTGTTTCTATTATAAGCGATTACAAAGCTAGTCACACAGTGCAACTCCAAATAGAAAATATACAGTGCAAAATTTTACAGTAAAATCCCAAAAGGATATAGTATCCATCCATAGCTACGCATAAGTGCTTAATTTATTATCATCATCTAGAGTTTTTTTTAAAAAAAAAAAAAGAGCACAGCAAGTTTCCGTTACACTTCAATAAGGGAAAGCTACTCTTTACATTGGGAGTTAAATCTCCCTAAAAACAAGTAAGACACTTCCTCATATTAACATATGCCACTAGACTCTTTGATCAAGCTTCTAGAAAGCCAAACGTGCTACATATTTGGTAGTTGGTTCGGAGATAATTTATTCATGCATAAAATTAATACTTTATATGATTTGCAATTTAGAAACACACATCACTAACACTATGTATTATTTATGCAGAATAGAAGCTGTAATAGCTAAAACTTTGCATATATACAGTATTCACACTGAAACTGAAATTGAAATTGAATCAAGTAGAGCTGGACCTCAATCATGTCGTGCAAGTGAATAATATTAGGATGACTAATCCTCCGTAGAATTACAATTTCAGATTTGAGGCTCTCTTTGAGTTTACTGTTAAGCCGAGCAGTAATAATCTCTTTGATTGCCACTTCTGTGCCGTCAACACGGTGGCACGCTAGCCAAACCGTCGAGAAAGACCCCAACCCGATTTGCTTCTCAACCACATAGTCCCCAATCACAAATCTCCCACCTCTGCTCGTAGATTGATCCATCACTCCCAAACCCTAACAATTCGAAGTTCAGATTGTGCCGACTGCAAAATAAATCAAATTCAAAGTTTTTTCTGTTGAGATATTGGTAAAGGAGGCGGTAGAGATTATGGAGATGAATTTGATGATAATTTAGATTAATCAGTGATGGTGACTGAATCTTAAAGATAATGTAGAGATTGAAAAGAGATATCAATGGAATTTCTTCATCTTCTTTTTATCAGTGTTTGGGTTGGACTTGCAAGTTTGATGCTTGTGTGCCGTGTCAGGGTGCGCGGTCAACATATAAATTCTTCGGGCTCCTTTGGTTCGGAACCAGGATTAATTATTTCGAGCTATATATAGAATAATTTATTTTATTATTATAATATAAATTATGAGATAAGTTATTTTAATCGTCATAATTAAATAAGATATTAATGAAAATTTTATTTCATCATTAATGTTTTTTTTATTTATGTATATAGAATAACTTATTTTATCACTATAGTATAAATTAAGGGATAAATTATCCTAAAATGGTAATCAAATAAGATATCAAAATTTTATCCCTTCATTTGTTTTATTTCATAACTATTTATTTTTATATTTCATACTAAACGATCCCTTATTTTATTATGCTAATGTTTATGTAATTTTAAGGATAGTATATAACTCGCATAAAATTTGAAGATAGAAGAGAATTTTTGATAAAGTTGAAATTTTATGCATAAATAATGTAATATAGAATTTTACAATCATTAATTTATCGTAGCATATATATATATATATAACAATTTTTAATATAAAAATTGAAGAAAATTTCACTCTCTAAAGCACAATATGATGAATTTGTATAATAGAAATGTTTTTGGCTTAACTACTTCATGATAAGCAACTATCTTCGATTAATGAGATTATAATATTATATAAGAAGATAGGATTTACAGGTTTAGTATGAGATTATAGTATTATACAAGAAGATAGAGTTAACAATCTTAGTATCGACATTAGTAATTCCGTTAAGGCATAGATGTGGTTACTAGTGTTGGAAAAATTGCTAATCAAAAAGAGAATGATCAAGTTATACATGAAGGTAGATGATCCCTTCTAATTATTTATATGATATATAGACTCTGAAGATTTAGATAAACTCTTGTATATTTATTCTATGTGTCCGAATCATTATAATAAGAGAACAACTATTATCAGAAATTAATACACACATTCAAGACATAGGACATAAAATAAGTGTTGATGTCTGTTAGAAGGAAAGCATCGAAAAATATTTCAAAAAGAAGTGATGGCCACTATATGTGTCGTAGTTTATTTCACACTTGGAGGACTCAAAACTAAAAGATCTTTCAACATAAAATTATACAAGACACACATGTAGTTATATAGGTTAAAAAAATTGTACATAGAATCAAATTGTTAAATAAAAAAGGACGTACAAAATAAAGAGTATACAAAACATTTTGCATTTAGTCTAGAGTGTCCATGGACAACTATTGTAACTAGTCGATTCTTTTGGAGACTCACCACTCATAGCACTCTTGAAAAAGAATTATGCTGGTGAGTGCTCTTTAGGTGTATTATTCTTCTTCTTAATGATATTCATTATCGATTATCAAAAATAAATAAATTGTAATAACAACAACAACAACAACATACCCAGTAATATCCCACAAGTGGGGTCTGGGGAGGGTAGATTGTACGCAGACCTTACCGCTACCTCATAGAAGTAGAGAGGCTGTTTCCAAAAAATAAATAAATTGTAATATAATATAAAAAAAAATTCAAGTTAGTGTATGCATGTGACAAATCCCTAGTCACCCACCACATTGAGTTTGATTTTTCAGATAGAAGTGAAATATTATTTCACATTAGATGGTTGATTGATCACTATCACCACTTCAATCATGTCACAAAATTTGTAAAATATAATTAAAGTATAAACTTTAATTTCGCCATTAGAATTAGAATGGGTAATTTCAGCACAAGCTTTTGTATAAATTGATACTCCATTCATTTCAATTTATTTATCCGATACTCTATTCATTTCAATTTATTTATCCTACTTTATTTTTCAATTCCTTTAAAAAAGAATATCTCTTTTCTTAAACAACTCTTTGATTTCAATTTTTTACATCACATGTTTAAAATCACAAAATAAAATGACATCTTCGTATGTCCTCCATATCTTTACTTTAAAAATCATAAAATTCAAAATATCATTTTTATTTTTCTGAACTTCGTGCAAAATTAGTATATAAATAGTACTATTTAATTTAAACTTGAAAATGGTAACACCCTGACATGATTAAAATCTTAGAAGCTCATATGGTATGCATGATAATATATAATTAATCTCAAAATTTATCAATTTTAAAATAAATTTATTTCATATTTAATTGAGATAAAATTTTGAAATAACTTATTCCGTGATTGCATACTATTTTTATCGCACATTAAAAGCAGAATAATTAATTTCCGGACAGCTTGTTTCGAATGGTCCTTTAAGATAAACAAGTTAATTAATTTGGATATTAATCATAGATTTCTGGTCAGTTGCGTCTGGGTGGTGTAGTTGGTTATCACGCTAGTCTCACACACTAGAGGTCCCCGGTTCGAACCCGGGCTCAGACAATTTCTTTTTCTATTTCCCCCCCCCCAATAAATCAACACGTTGGTTCTTTGCTTTCATCATTTCTTCACCGTCTTCATAATTTCGAACCATTTTGCTACTACTATTTTCCAGAAGCTTCCAAATTCCAGTTCCGTTGTTTTCTCTCTGCATCGTAGCTTTGCATCCGTTGAATTGAATTCTAGGGTTTCGCCTAATTGTTAACAATGGATTGGGGAACTGTGACCATAGAGGATCTAATTGAAGCTCTACGCGAAGTCGAGTGGTCATCTCCACCGCGTCCCTTCTCTGAATTCTTCTCTCGCTTCACTTTCCCCCGATCTTATTCCAAATGGAACAGTCGTCTCAAGTGTAATCTCTACTAGTGCGTTCTCTTCATTAGTAATTGAATGCACGAATTAGGTTTTTGCTTATGAGCTTTCTGAATTGCATTTACTTATTTGTTTTGCAGTTACAGGACGAATTACTTTATTATGATTGTGGCTACTCTTGGTAAGGAAAGATTATTGAGTTATATATGTGACTTTTAGCTATGCAGTGTTTATTTGGAACTCACGAAGTACATTCATTTGCATTTTGTATTGCAGCATTGGGGTTTCTAAGGAGGCCACTTGCAATTGTTGCTGCGCTTTTGACAGCGCTTAGTATTGCTTTTTTAAATGACAGGTATTCTATTCTGATCTGTTGTTGCGTTTTTTAATTTGCCATAAGAGCATACCATTTGCCTATGTTTTGCGTTCTTGGCTTTTGTAAGGTGGAATGTGGGGGAACAGGTTAGAATAAACCAAGTGAAGGAGGGGGGCAGGGGGTGAAATGGGTAAAGGTTCTTTTCATGAGTCTGCAACCATGGCAAGTTTAAGAAGCCAGCATGGATTGAATGCATGAGCTGGAGTTTCGTTAGCACAAAAAGGCAAATATGATACGTATGGGTAACAACAAGGGTACTTATGTTAACTTCTATAGGTGAGCAAAGTTAGGGGAATTAAGCAGTAGGCGAGTGACGAAATTGGACCTTTTCCAGATAAAGTAATACCTTGGTTATTGGTGCAACGAATGAAATATATCAAATTTTTTGTTAACACAAGCAACGTGGCTCATCTTGAGTATGGGTTAACACCTTTTGACAGCTATGTCCTTCTTGGTTAGCTTGTCTTTTTTCGTTATGTTTTTGTGCGGTTATTTATATTTCCAAACTTAGAACTGTTCTTATTCATATATCTTCAAATTCTCCTATTTATCATAGGGTTAAAAAATAGTTTTTCTAGCTGTGAGTTATTTTCTTGGAGACTTATTTGGCTTTAAAACTGCAGTAGCTTGAACAGGATAGTATTTTGGTTTGGCCTACGAGTAAATAATACCTTTCTGATGAAGGCATGTAGTGGTGAACTAAATGATAGCATACCCTGCCCTCCATATGGAGAGAACAGATGCAAGTCATTTGGAATCGTTGAAAGTTTTTCTATGTTTTTTTTCTTACTAAATATTAGAAGGAAAGCACTCATGTTAGCTTTTTGTTTCAGTTTTTCAGGTAATGCGTCAACAGCTAGAAGAATAACAGATTTTGACTGTCTGTTTTACTATCTGTTGGATAGACTAATCTGTTTGTTTAGAGATGGATGTGAAACTAATTTTGCTACCTAACATTTAAGTACAGATGTATCTCTTTACTGTCTTTTTTTTTCTGTATAACATGACTATTACATATGGCACATAGTCCATGATAGACTTTTTGAGTTTGTTACATAATGGGGTTTGACATTTTTCCTGTAACTTGTAAATACTCGGCACATTCTTGATTCTGGATTTTTGAATATATTATCTTTAATAATCACAAAATAAAATTTCCACTGAAGAAATCGAGGTTTGATTATGGCATTCACACTTTATTCCTGCATCTTTTCGTGTTGTTAAGGATTGTTCCTGCAGTTTTGCAGGTACTTTTAGTGAAAAGGTGACAAGAACTGTCAGACAGTTTTCACCTCATTTAGCTGCAAAAATGAGGCCTCCACTCACGTGAGTATGCATGTATATTTGAATTCGTAAGCACACTGAGGCTGTATCACTGCTGAAATATATTTGATAATGTTCAGGCCAGTTATTCGAGGGCGTCCATCCACTAAAAGAGCAATATTCATTTGTGGAAAGCCTCGTTGGGTGTTTGTCTTTGTATTTTCTATAGGTACTGGAAGTTTTTGTACTCTTTTATGTTTTTATCTTCCTTTCTCTTCTTTTTCTTTCATGTTGAATTTTTGGGAGTTATATGAAATTCTGTTTGGTAACTGTTGTGCAATAATGCAGTGAGTTTCTTCCTGTGGTTTGTTTCATGTGGCCTCTTAACTGTCTTCTGGGCTTTCGGTATAGGCCTTCTTGGTGAGTTCTCTCTTTTATTGTAATTTTGCTTTTTTGTTCAAATTCTATGTTATGATTGAATAGAACTCTGTTCTCTCTCTCTTTCAGCCACTCTTGCTCATGCAAGCTTCAGGAGTCCTAATTTGAAGGCTCGTCTCAATACATTCCGTGAAGAATTCCGAGCTGTCTGGCGCAACTATAGTGAGCTGTAGCTTCAGTCGAGTTCCGGTTGCTCTACCATGATCTGCAATTAGATGTACTTATTCGCTCACTATATTTTTCTTTTGGCTTATTTGTAAATTAACATGGTCTACAGTCTTGAAATAGTAACAAATATGTGTGGTTCGGTAGTTTACATGCTTCCGGGATTAAGTCTATTTTTCTTCTTAAAAGAAAGGAAAATACTGGTCGATCCTGTACTTTTGAAATCTCTGTCCAGTTTGATATGAAAGTAGTAGAATGTTTACATACTTGATTAAGAAAGAACTAATGAGAAGGTGACTTGATAGCCAAATGAATTGTGAATGTTCATGCATAAGCTAAAGATCATATGAACTACAAGGCATTTGTTTTGACAGTTCTAGTGAAGCTTTAAGTAGCTGGTACATTTCTGCATTTTTTGTAAGTTTTAATTAGCTGGTGCATATTCTATAGTACTTCTATCGACTCATGCAATTTCTTACACTTTGTTTGAAAAATTATTGAAGAAGAGATGGTATGCCTGTTTTCGTTTTATGAAACCTCAAGGTTTGTATTGAGTATTGACTCAATTTGAGGATTATAAAGCAGGTTTTTGTGACGAGGGTTTCTAGCTTCCAGACCCTAGTTGTGGGATTTCACTGAGTATATTGTTATTGTTGAGCATTATAAAGCATTTTTAGGTTGTATAAAGCCAAGAGAAGACTTGGATCTTGGATCAATAGGAACTCTTATTTGAGGAAAGTTTCATCAAGGTCACTCTACCTTCTGGGGCTTTAAGAAGTATATGGTGAAAATTACTCATTAAGCTTGTGACTAGTATAAAAGAAAATTCAAATAATACTTTGATAAATGAATCATCTTACATACTTTATAATATTTCTAATAAAATTTCACTTGTAATAAAATTCATGAATTCAGAAAGTCTACACTCCGTTACCAACTATAATCTGAATGAAATTCAATAAATCATGATTATCTTTTGCAAGAGGGGAGACCAATTTCTGTTCATCAAAGTCGTGGTTGCACTTCAAAACAGCAGCCGTAGCAGCTGCTCCTAGTTCAGTTAAAGGTCTTGCATGTTGAAAAGCATCTTTCATGCTGTTAAAATTCAACTTGAGCAAACTATATGATCCACTACAAGAGCCCAAAGCAGCTCTAATATTTGGATCTTTTTCTCTTTGCAACAATATTGTGCACTTACTAGTTACCCCTCTCACAAGTTCTGCTCCCACTACAATGGTTAGCGCTTCAAGCTCACGAGCAGTTTTTGCTGTTTGAAAACGAGGGTCTGATCCAATAACTTGTAAGCAAAATGCTGGGTCTTGGATGTGGTTGTGGCAAAAAGTTGTCACTAAAGGGGATTGGCTTGTGGTTAGCTTTGTAACACATGACAACAAAACGAAAACAATAAATGCCAATAATAGTTTGTCCATTTTCTTTTATAGTGAAAAACAAAGTTATGTTTTTTTTAACATGTCAAATAAGCCTTTGAACATGTCTATTTATATTGAAAATTTTAAGTTGTTTGGGAATGTGTTTATGGTTACGAAACCCAAAAATATGAATTAATTGCGAGAACTCATAAAAGGAAAAATAGGATGAATAAAGTACTTTGATCATGAAAGGAAGAATCTCACACATAAAATATTCAAGTCCTTAAAATATAATATATAAGTATACTTTTTAGGTAGTAAGATTAATGGGCCAATTTTTGACTATTTCATGCATAATTTTTTTTCTCAAAAATAAATAAAGTTCAAAATTACCTTAACCGTAATGCAGAATACTTTTAAGATTAAAGGTAATTTAATTTGCCTTTTAGGAGGTGAGATTAATTTTGGGACTTTAAACAAGCATAAATAATTTGTTTGGTAAAAAAATAAAACAGTACTATAAATAGTAAAAAGAATTCTTATACACATCTTTTTCTTCTTCATATTTTGGAACTCAAATATGGTTTAGAACTATTCAAGTTAAATTGCCAATTTGCCATGTCCGAATATTCACTCTTGCCTTATTTGAATTAATGGAGCAGTACTACACGTTAACTAAATACGTATGGAAAAGTTTTGGAGTCAATTATAAAATTTTCACATATTTAATTTTTTTTAGTGTAAATTATGATTTTAATATTTAGGACTTTAAAATTAATTAAAGAGTTACTTTATATCCATCCTATTTTATTGAAACTATATAACATAACAACATTGTACCTTCCGTGCCCCTAATAGGGTTCAATTGATATATATATATATATATATATATATATGTAAATATCTATATTTTATACTGTATATTAAAAGCATGAAGGTCTTTAAAATGTTGATTGAATTTTTTGTCTTTTATTAAAAGGCTCTAGAATAGACAAAATTATTATTTATTTAAAATTAAGTAGTCCTAAAAATATTAGATAAAAGGTATTGTAAGAAATAATAATTAAAGAATTTTAAATTATATAGTAAGAGATATTAGAAAATTTAGTATTGAATCTTAAAATATACAAGAAAAAAATATTAAAAAAGAATTCTTAAAATATATAGAAAGAAGACTAATGTTGTTAAGTATTCTACTTTCTTTTATGTGTAATAATCCGATATTACTATTCTAATATTTAAGATTTTAGTGTTGGCTTTGAGTTTATAATTCTGGACGTGATTGACACTTGAAAATCCATTTCTAATCTCAGGTGAACAATTTTCTGACTAACTGACTCAACGGAAGATCGTAGTGTTATAAGAAACTAAAATGGGCTTAATAACCATAATACTCAAGTCTTTAAGGGAACCCGAAACCAATCATGCAATAGTATAGAATTTTAACTCCAAACAAGAGAATTGAATAAATATCAATCTAGTCAATGAAGCCTCCAGAGTACTGACTCTGAAATAGGTATTATGACAGGTTCATGACTATCTCAACTAAACTAAATGCAGAAATTAATGACTCCAGAGCTCCCTCTTAATGCAAAGAGGCCTCACTAATAGCTAAGTAGAGAATTTAGATTATCAACGATGCGCCTATTAAGGATCCCAGTCACCTGTGTCTCCATCATGAAAGGATGCAGATCGAAACGACGTCAGTATGTGAAATGTATAAGTATGTAAAATAGCAAAAAGAAACTCATGCTAGGACACCCAAACTCAAAGACTCAACTCAGAATAGCTCAGTTATAAAAATATTCACTATGGATAAAAATACTGTTCTAATGCCTTAATGAATGCAACTCAATGTATGTTCAAAATATAAAATACTTTAGACTTGGAGAATTTCTCTAACCGACAACCATCACTATGAGCTTTATGATCACTAATAAAAAATCTTACCCACATTGCCAGAGCCATCCCATACCTTGTTTTTACTGACAAGAATAACAAAAACAACAACGTGAAGACAAAGTAAGAGATGAACTTAACTTATGAATCCATCTAATAGGTCTTCTTAGAGGCAAATGAGGAGTCGTACAACTTGGTACAATTCTATCAAACATTGTCCATGTAATTTATGAAGTTTGAGCTGTTATTACTCTTACCCAAATTAATGTTCAATACTACTCTCAGAATTATAAATAATTATGTTCATAACTCAAAAGTTAATTCGCTCGACTAACTTTTTAATTTCATTGGGCCTAGTCCTGCATTAACTTTTCTCAACTTGTCATGTCTCTTTAAAATATTGTATATATAGTTGGTGTACATCATCTTACACAAAATTGCTTTACTATATACCACAAGCTATGTATTCTAAAACTCGTGTTAGTAATAAATATATGCCAATTCTTATTTAGAAAATACCAATTTATGTTTAATTATATGAAATGTCAATCTTTATAAAATTATCAATTTATATTTACAGAATGGTGTATATTATGGTCTATATATAGTTGGTGCACGACATCTGTTTCACCAGCAAGATAGCATAATTTAAAGTATTTAAAATAATGAAGTATTTTAATATTATTCGCTCATTGCACATGTATACTAGTTCAAATTATATAGGAGTAAAAAATTAAATTATTTGTTGTTATATATTTGACGTATGGTCTCTTATTTATTTATTTATTTATTTTTACATGTATTGACGTGTGAAATATTAGTTTCTCAAGATTATTTGAAGTGAGTTAATGTTATATTAATTTACTTGATTGAATTTTGATTCTTCACCTGATTTTATTTCTTATTTATGCTGATTTTCGTGCATTCAAATAATTTTAGATATTTTTTCCATTCTTTTATTGTCAACACATTCAATTTCATATAATTTTTTACTAGCCCATAATCGTTATTGTCAATTTATTCCGGTTAAGAAGCGGAAAGGCAAACAAAATAAAATTATGTAAACTTTCATGTAAAAAGTATAAATCTAATCTTAGTAGCTCAGTTGGTTGACTATCTGAACTCCTACTTTGCTGATGAGAGTTGTGATTGTCTCAATTCAACTAGCTTTCATTCATACGTGAAGACACAATTATATTACGAAGAACATGACAATAATAGCAATGATAAAGGAGAAGAAGATGAGGGAACTAGCAGAGAATTAAAGATGAGAAACACAGTCGTTATCTAAGCTTAATCACAATACGCATAATAACATTCTCCAACAGAAATAAATTAAAACCAGTAATGCAACAATAAGGTATTCATGAATCGTTTTGGTGTCATGGAAGTTAAAGTCATTTTTGTTCCTAGTTACTCACTGTAATTAGTATTGATTTCAATGAAAATCACTTTATCAACATATTTTAGATTCGAGTCTGGGAATGCGTTATTCGTCCTTCACTGATAATATATTTAGCAGCTGTGAAGGTCGAGATTCGGGGCAGAGCCCCGATCTAAATTTAGGTGTTACTGTTTATTCTCCGTATATACTTGTATTTGTGTAATTGTAAATATCCGGATATCATTAGTATATATAACCCTATCGCCGTAGAGGTTACCCAATTAATAGGGTGTTACCACGAAAAAGGTCTCTCTCTTAAAATTCTCTCCGTCTTCTCTCTAAAAAGAACAAAAGTTCTACCTTCTTCATCTTCTTTAACAACAGATTTACAGATTAAGATTTCCCAACACTTCCAAGATTAGTTGAGACTTCAAAGCCGATATCGGCATGGGATGTTTGTGACTCTTCAAATGATACTTTCATTAATGATTTATTTTACATACGATACATTTCTAATGAAATTTAAAAAGTTGGCACCCCATTACCAACAATAATTTGAATGAAGTTCAACAAATCTTCATTATCTTTTGCAAGTGGGGATTTCACTTTCTTCACATCAAATTCTTGGTTGCACTTTAAAATAGCAGACGTAGAATCTGTTCCTTGTTGACTTACAGGTCTTGCCTTTTCAAAAGCTTCTTTGATGCTCTGAAAATTCAACTTGAGCAAACCATATGTTCCAGCACAAGTCCCCAAAGCAGCTCTAATATTCGGATCTTTTTCTCTTCTCAACAGTATTTCACACTTTCTATCTACTCCTCTCACAAATTCTGCTCCCACAACAATGATTGTTGCTTCAAGATCATGAACAGTTTTTGTTAGGCAGTGGAGCCTGATAATATATTTAGCAGCTGTTGCGGTTCAACCTCTGCGGTGAGGTTACCAGGGGTGGGGAGTTGGGAGCCCTCCACCTGAAGGCTGGGGTTCTGGGCGGAGCCCCGACCCAAATTTTAGGTGCTACTGTTTATTCTTCGTGTATACTTGTATTCTGTATAATTGTAAATATCCAGATATCATTAATATATAATTCTGTCGCCGTGGTGGTTACCCAATTAATTTTGGAGTTACCACGAAAAAATACTCTCTCTCTAAAATTATTCTCTCTGCCTTCTCTCTAAAGAAGAACTCTTGTTCTTCAATCTTCATCTTCTTCTTGTTGCTGCAGATTACATATTTATATTACCAAACAGTTTTTGCATTTCGAAAACGAGGGTCTAATCCAATAATCTTTAAGCAAAAGTTTGGGTCTTGGATTCTGTTGTGACAAAAGGCATTCACTAAAGGGGATTGACTTGTGACTAGCTTTGTAACACATGACAAGAAAATGAGTGATGATGAAAGCAACAATACTTTGTCCATTTTCTTTTCAAGTGGATAATTTTTTATGTATAAAAAATAAGCTTTTGAACATACTATTTATATCGAAATTTGGAAGTTTGTTTGGGAATCCGTTTATGGTAAGGATATCCAAAAATATGAACTCATTGCAAAAATTCATAAAAGGAAAGATAGGATAATAATATAATTTGATCATAAAAGGAAAAATCACATACATAATATATTTAATCCCTTAAAATGTACTTAATATATAAGCATTTTTTTTAATTTACAAAATCATTACACTTTAGGAAATCACGATTTTGTCATAAAAAATGGGATTTGCGTAGAAGGCTAATTTTTTTTAGCTATTTGTTCCACTCATTCATACATATTGTTTCCAAAAAATTAAAAAAAGTTCAAATTACCTTAACAGTTAGGCGTTACACTATATAATTACCAAATAATAAAACACAAGCATATATAATTTCTGTAGTAAAAAAGTAAAACAGTATCATAAATAGTAAAAATATTTCTTATACACATCTTTACACTGCCGACAAGGAATTGGAACGTCCAAGTCTTTTAGTTAAAACGCTACCCGCTTTGACAAAATAAAGTTACATCAATTTGATGTAAAAATAACCTAAAATTTTGTATGACTATTTGTCAAAGTTACCCCCCTTATTTTGGGAAGACCACAAATTCATCGTGCTTTGTTTATTTGTAATGAATTACATTTTTACTTGAGCAACTTTTAAAAAGAGTAAATATTTAAAATATAATAAGGTAAAAATAATTATAGTTTGCTAATTACGATTCTTAGCTATATATTAGAGTGAGGGGAGAAGCAAGGGGGATTGACAGAGGTAGGAGGGAGGAGAGCGGGGGGGGGGGGGGGGAAAGG
>JAOTQR010000002.1:20365468-20378028 GCA_025774065.1 Solanum ossicruentum | reverse complement strand
GCCATTTTGCTTTATTCCATCATACTCCAAGGCCAAAAAATAGTCAATCTTTGGCTCCATCCGAGATTGATGGAAATCTGAAGTTCTTGCACCAATTAAAACAATTCGACTTACTAAAGTACGAACTTCTGAGGCATCCATTATAAAGAAACTCTTAAAAGAAGGTGATCTCACAATTTTCCCAGTGGGGACTACATGTCGCGAACCATTTCTTCTTAGGTTTTCATCATTATTTGGTGAATTAACAGACGAGATCATCCCCGTGGCAATGGTGAATAAGATGAGTATGTTTCATGGCACAACGGCTAGGATGGAAATGGATGGACATGTTTTTCTTTCTCATGAACCTGCTTCCTACTTATGAAATTACATTCTTGAATAAGTTTTCACACGAGTTCACTTGTAAGCCAGGGAAATCAAACCATGAAGTGGCTAACTACGCACAAAAGGTTATTGCTGAAACTCTTTCTTACAAATGCACTACCTTTACGAATTGCTCTTGCAGGAAACGATGACACTGTTTCCTGCAAAAGTAATTAATTGTTGAATCTTTGAAAGGGTTTTTTTTTTATGTGAAAATATTTGATTGCTTAATACTATAGAAATAATGGTCGTTGCTTACTCTACTCTTAATAATAACTACAGTTTCCACCTTAAGGTTCTTAACAGGGTGATTTCTTCCTTCATGAGTTTACCTTTCGAATGAAAATTTTCCTTTTGAGTGAAAATGTGAGTAACAGCAACTTTATAGATTCTGAATCTTATAATATAATATTTAAGTAAAATCTAATAAGTTTGATGGAATCTGCATGTGGACTACTTGCTTCGCCTTTGAGAGATTAGCATCTGCCTCTCTTAGAGCAGTAGGAGACCATCTTAATTCTCTTAATGGGACTTTGTTTTCTACATTATAGTAGGATAGTAAAATCAACCTAATTCTCTTAATGAGACACTGTTTTCTACATTATAGTAGGATATAGTAAAATCAACCTATAAAATTATGATAGATTTAATTTATTTAAATTTAAAGGGTTAATAATTTGCGTATGGGTTTATTTTGACCCCTTTAATTAAGACCATTGTAGAATTGGTAGCCAAGATTCAATCGTGAGAAATTTTGTTTAAATATATTTTTAAAATTTTTTTTTTGTATTTGATATAGTTATAATATAAAGGAAAATATTTTTTAAGTAATCAAACAAATAATAAGAAAACACACTTTGAGTTTATGATGAACTTTATGAAGGAATAAGTTCAATAAAAGAGTCTGTCATAAGAGGAAGATATTGCTTTCAGAAAAAATATGAAAGCTAATTTTATTATCTGATAATGACCCTTTTAAATAATAGAGATAGACTCATAAACCAACTAAACCACTAACATGTTGCACTAACCTCACTCTTCTAAACTTTAGGAACAACTATCTGCTACTAGGAAAACAATAATATTAAAAAAGAAAAAGAAAAAAACTTAACAGCCTAACGATTGTAGCTAAAAAATGGTTTACTGCATACTTAGTCAAATTTAAACAAAGTGATGTTGTACAACTTTAGCACCTCTTCTCGACATCAACTCCAGTCTTAACCATGCCTAGTTGTTGGCAGAAACCTCTCAACTTGTTGGCAATTAGACCTTTTGTGAACAAGTCTGTAATTTGACGTTTCGTTTTAGTATGCTTCAAAGCAATCTCTCCTTGCAAGAATTTATCCCTGATAAAATGGTAATGTATTTCCAAATGCTTAGTTCTTGTATGAAATACTAGATTTTCAGCCAAGTAAATTGCTGACTGATTATCACAGTATAAAGGCACTATATACTACACAGATTGTTGTAAGTCCTTTATCAATCGTATTAGTCATGTACATTCTTGAGCTGCAACTCCCGATATTCCGTTTCATCCTCGTCTCTCCAATTGGAGCATGTGGATCTAATTCAGAAATCTCTCAGCGTAGCATCTTCATCTTATGAAAGTATTGTGAAATTATCGTATTGTGTTGTCCTATTGAGAGTAATTCTATCTCTAAGAGTTGGCGCCTTGTGTCATTTTTCTTTGAAAAAAACTTGGAAAATATATTCCAAGCTTGTTTTGGCGTGGTAGCCATCTCATATATGCTCTAGCACATCCTCTTCCACTATTGTCTTCAAAGCAAACATAACATTTCTTGCTTTTATCTTCCACTACGTGTCGTGTGCATCTTCTGCTTCTGGTTGTGTCACATCGTTGCCGTTCATAACCTCCCATAGATCTTGTCCTTGCATATAAGAAATTATGCAAGTGGACCGTGTATTGTAGTTGTCGTTGTTGAGCTTTTTCATACCGCCGACAGCTTGTAGATCTGTTATTCTATCAACAGATAAAAGAAAGGAAACCAAAACAAATAAGGAAAAGCTACAGCAAGTGATTTCCGAAAGAACACCTAGCTCAGATACCAAATGATGAACTTTATGAAGGAATAAGTTTAACAAAAGTATCTGCCGTAAGAGAAAGATACCGCTTTCAGAAAAAATATGAACAATGGTAATTTTATTATCTGATAATGACTTCTTTAAATAATCGAGATAGACTCATAAACCAACTAAACCATTAACAAGTTGCGCTAACCCCACTCTCCTAAACTTTAGGAACAACTATCTACTACTAGGAAAATAATAACATTTAAAAAAAAAAAAACTTAACAGCCTAACAATTGTAGTTAGAAAATAGCCTACTACATACTTAGTTAAATTTAAACAAAGTGATGTCGTACAACTTTAACAGTTTATAATTTAGTGGGCATTGTATGGTGGAATTACGACCGAATTTTTAGCTCATTTGATCCAAGCCTATTCTAGTCCAAGTAATGTTATTCATGTAATTTAATAGCAGTACAAAAACAAAATATAAAAACAAGAATAAAATTCACTGTGTTCTTAAGGAATTTAATCCCCATGATAAAATAAATAACCAATTACAAAAGTAGGAGTACCTCAAACTTTTGTAATTTCAGCAAACTCAAAAGACAACAAGAAAATCACACTTAGACTCAAATTTTATTTGTAAGAAAATATATGTAGTAGAAGAAGAAATTTAATGTCGAAAAAATTGAGAGGAAACATTTGTATTTATAGCCAGTAATGGGCGCGTATTCCCCTGTTCAGTTTAATCTCATATGTTTTGAACAGGCATGACCTCTTGTGGGAAGGAGGATGATTATTTAGATTTTTAGCGTGAAATTTAAAATCTGGTTAAACTATTTTCATGAATTAATTAATCGATTAATAATTCACTAAATTAAATCATTATTAATTATCAAAAAAGAAAAATCTTGAAACTAATTAAATAAATTTTGTCGAAAAAATTTATCAATCAATCACATTATTTGTCGTTATAATAGTCGTAGCTGAAGGCGAGCCAAGCAAGCGATGATGATAACGGCGAGGGGGTCCCTTCTACTGACTCTTTAAGAGTTAGAGAAAATGTTTCTTAAAATAATAATAAAACTTTTCTTCTATTCTAGCAATGAGGGAAAAATGATTATTTATTTTTCCTTTATTTAGTTTTTGATTCTTAGTTCCCCACATTTCCTTATTCTTCCAATTCTCATTTTCTCTCGTTTTCCAATTTACATCTTACTGAAACTCAACGAGTAATATTTAAACGAATCAATCATTTATCGATTTATTAGTTCAATCTTTTCTGACATTCTCAAATTTAATCTGACTTGCTCATTTGACGCTCTACTGCCACGCACTACAAGTTTTTTCAATTTGTTTTGGAGTACTCAACTTTGTGGCTCTACCATTTTTCGATGAGAAACTTCCTTAAAAACACAATTATAGGTACTAATTACTCAATAAAGCAATAGTTTCTATAATTACATAATTAATTGTCTAATACATGTATACGACGCGCCGGATTTCATGTATCTCAGATACATGCCCGTCAAATTTGCACTATTTAAACTCTTATGTAACTGAATCCCATTAAATACGGTGAAATAAGATATTAATACTATATCTTAATAACGTAGTTTTGCAATTAATATGAATCTGATTCATTTTTTTATGTATAGTAAGAAAGTCATATTTATGTTACTTCAAACTTTAAACTTAATTATCTTCATGTTATTACTCTTTAAAATAATTTATTCAAAACTTATTCTTTATTAAAAAATTATGACTTATATAATGCTAAAAAAAAAATTATTATAGCTGTGATATATATTCACCATGACTCTTTGTACTTGTGTTTCCACTATGTATTTATGTTTCATAATTTTATTCATTTGTCTGTATCCAGTATTAGGTTCATGTAGCGTATCCAAGTACATACATCTGTTGTAAAATATGCACTAATACATTTATCAAATAAGCTAAAAGTAGAAGAAAAGAAAAATACATAAATACACATATAAATTTTCTCTAGTGAGATATACAATCAATATGTAGACGTCCAAAAAATTCATCAAAGACAAACAAAATAACGATATTTTTTCTTATGTCTTTTGTAGATATACAATGGAGTATTTGTTTTCCTTTACCTCTTCTAAATATGCAATAACAACACACCTAGTGAAATCCCACACATAATTTATGCAAAGGATAAAATGTATGCCGACCTTACTAATACCTCTTCGAAATATAACTTTGTTAAATTAGTTCACTGAATTGAATTAAGAGGTCACATTTGTAGGCTTAACAAACCTAGCTGATACTGCTTCATAAAAGAAGCATTAATAAGGTTAACGTAATTCAAACCTAGTGCGCCAATTATCAAATGCTAGTGATCTCAATCCATGATTTACATGGTTGCTATTAAATTTTGATTTCTACCACTATTTTAGTGCTACAGCACATAATAGAAGTGCATAAATATTACACAAAGAGTAAATTAAATTTGAAGCATATTATGGAGATAACAACATTCCCCCCTATTGAGAAGTGCAGATCAGAAGGACGAGAAAAAGAGATGGTAGTAGGTAACTTGCATGGAACATTACTAAGAAGTAGAACCTCTTTCGCTTACTTCGCGTTGGTAGCTTTCGATGTTTGTGGGGTCTTAAGGTTAATGTTTCTTCTCTTAGCTTCACCTCTTTCTGGAATTCTTTGCTATTTCATCTCAGAGTCTGTTGGAATTCAAGTCATTATCTTTGCAACTTTTGTAGGGGTAAAGGTTTCCGATATAGAATCAGCAGCACGTGCTGTGCTGCCAAAGTTCTATTCCGAAGACCTTCATCCTGAGTGTTGGAGAGTGTTTTCATCCTGTGGGAAACGTTGTGTTTTGACAGCCACCCCTAGGATTATGGTGGAACCATTTTTAAAGGACTACTTAGGAGTAGACATTGTTTTAGGGACCGAGATTGAAACATATAAAGGTAGAGCAACTGGCTTTGTTAGATCGTCAGGAGTTCTTGTTGGGAAGAACAAGGCTAATGCTCTTAGAAGGACTTTTGGAGATACTCAACCTGAGATTGGCTTGGGTGATAGCGACACTGATATTCCTTTCATGACATTGTGTAAGGAGAGATACCACGTGCCACGAAAGCCAAAAGTAGAGGCTGTAAGTAGAAACAAACTTGTAAAACCTATTATCTTCCACGATGGTCGCCTTGTCCAAAAGCCAACACCCCTAATGGCTCTTTTTATCATCTTTTGGATCCCATTTGGCTTTCTCCTTGCATGTGTTCGGCTCATTGTCGTGTCACTCCTCCCTATGCCTCTTCAATACTACATATTTTGGGCCATCGGCATTCGTCTTACCACTAAAGGCACCCCCCCACCCCCAATAATGAAATCTAAAGACCACTCAGGCATACTCTTTGTTTGTTGTCACAGGACTCTTTGTGATCCCATTTTCCTCTGCGCACTGTTGGGTCGTTCTATAACAGTTGTTACATACTCCCTTTCGCGATTTTCTGAAATTCTTGCACCAATTAAAACAATTCGACTCACTAGAGAACGAACTTCTGATGCATCTGTTATAAAGCAACTAATAAAAGAAGGTGATCTCATAATTTTCCCAGAGGGGACTACTTGTCGCGAACCATTTCTTCTTAGGTTCTCATCGTTATTTGCTGAGTTAACTGATGAGATTGTCCCGGTGGCAATGGTGAATAAGATGAGCATGTTTCATGGCACAACAGCTAGAGGATGGAAATGGATGGACATGTTTTTCTTTTTCATGAATCCACGTCCCACTTATGAAATTACATTTTTGAATAAATTATCATATGAGTTCACTTGCAAGTCCGGGAAATCAAGACATCAAGTGGCTAACTACGTACAAAAGGTTATTGCTGAAACACTTTCTTATGAGTGTACTACTTTTACGAGGAAGGATAAGTATATGGCTCTTGCAGGAAACGATGGCACAATTGTGAAGAATAATTAAGATTTTGATATTTAATTTTCAATTATTCTATAAAAATAACTATGTGAAATTTTAATTTAAAAAAGTCATAGATATTGGGTTTTTAATAAGAAAGTGGTACTATATATAGCAAATTGTAAGATCTGAGTATCCAAATTCGAAATTCAATATTATAAATAATATGAATACTTATCTTTTCTTTTGCTTAAATCCACATGTTCTAATCCGTTCTATCCAGCATTAATTTTTTTAAAATTATTTCAAACAACAACCCTTCCCCCACCTTTCCATCAATCTCAGATGGAGCCAAAAATTCACTATTTTTTAGCTTTGGGTATGATGGAATAAAGAAAAATGACTCTTTAAACTGTCTACGCTTCAAATAACAATTAGTCAATGCAACTTTCGACGCTTATCATGGGGTCATCTGGAAACAATCGCGCTATGTTTTTAAACATAGGGGTCAGGCTGCGTACATCCGACCCCCCATACCCTGCAATGGGCGGGAGCCTTTGAGGCGTTGGGTAATATTGTTGTTGTTTTAACAACCCTTTCCCCCACCCTCGCGTCCAACCTCTCCGCAACCGCTCCATATAGTCTGAAAATCACCCCGCTTCCATTTCATTGTCATCTCTATCTAAACGTACAATATATAATATGTCTTGACAAAAGGTAACCTCTCTTGGCTAAAGGTAGCTACGTGACTATGTGTATTTGATCAAAGGGAAGATATTAGGCATTCTGCTAATACATGATTTGATATTGTCATATTGATGATAAGTTATGAATTTCAGAAGGAAAAGAAAAGTTATGTGCCAAATATGCTTTTATATGTTTATTGAGTTTTTTCTTTTAAAGCATCCTGAATAGCTGGTTGTATACCATGCTTCTATATATATATATATATATATTGGTATATTAGATATTTTTTAATAAGATGATGAAATTTAAAAATCTCACTTAGTTTTCTTAATGTTATAATTAATTAAATTAACCCATGTATGTATCTTGAAGAACTACCTAGTATATTTTTAAAAAAAATAAGATTTGCTAAAATGACAAATATTAGATTTCTTATTACGGGTTGTTACATTACATAATATTAATTATGAATTTTAAAAATTTAAGTATAAGTTATAACAAATATATACATCATACCCAATCCATACCAATTACACACTCAAACATATATCCTAAAAGATTTGAGTATATAATTGATATGAAATATGTATAATGTATATATTTGTTATAACTTGTAATTAAATTGTTAAAATTCGTAATTGCTAGAACTTGCAATTTATTATCTAATGTTATAATTCGTAATGACATATCTAATATTTATCATTTTAACAAATTATTCTTTCGGAATGTGCAAGTGACAACTTTCGAAAAGATAACCCAACTTCCGCAAAGTGATGCCAAACTATCAGTCTACGAAGCGGGCTTCATCTAACGTCATTTAATTTATATTTATTTATTAATATTTTATTTTTATAAAATTAGATTTAATAAAATTTTCAGACAAATCAAAATGGCATGATATCACGTTACACTTTAACTAACGTGCATCTATCTTTAATGATATTTTTTTATTATTTTTAAATTTTGAATTCATCTCTCGAGACTAACGGGTAAATCTTGGTTAGGTTTGGTACCACCATTAATTCCAATTCTTGCGCTCGCAACCAAAAAGCTAGGTGGTTATTTAATGCTAGGAACAAACCAACCTAAATTATTGGAGTTAAGAGATTTTCTTCTTCTTTGTGTATCACAACTTTCCACTTTCAATAATATAATAAAATAAAATCAGCTACTTCATCAAAAAGAAAGTGCGCATAAATTACTCTACGAAAATAGTCTTTCCGAAAATCTTGGATAACTAATTCAACTATCAAAAAATAATATAACAAAAGTTACTATTTTTAATTTTATATTATGAGAAAAAACGCATCAGAGAATTAGTTTTGTAAGTCACTTTCAAATTTTTTTGAAAACATTAAGTAAATAAGTAAATATATACTAGTTAATCATCTAACATAGTTATAGTTTGAATTAATTACAACTCACGACAAACATCTAGCTATAATTATATTTTGAGTTAATTTGTGCGATTTATATGAACGTTGTGTACGATTATACAAAAATTATGCGCGAATCAAATTATATAGTGAAATATACAAGCACTGCAAATTGTATAGCGAATTGTACAAATGTTATGCATGCATCGTATAGCGAAATATACAAATGCTATACAAAAACTATAAATTGTATAGCGAATTATACAAATATATACAAATGTTACGCGAATTATACAAATATTACTATTACTATAGCTACGAAATGTAATTATTCAAATTATAGTTATGAAGCATAATTAAGATATTTTGAATGACTATATTTGAAAATTCCTCAATTTCTTTTGATTTCATGATTTTTTTTTTAAAAAACGACTTTCATTTTACGCATAAGACATCTAAAAAGATCATTTTGTAAATTTCCAAGCGATCTTAGTTCTCCAAAACACATATAATATTATCAAAAGTGATTTTATTACATCTTTATGTGAAAGAACTCTTATCCACAGAATTTTCCTTTGAAAGTAGAGGATAAAGCTTAAAAATAATGAATAAAGATGTAATTTATTGATCATATTATTGAATTTGAGGACATAAACTCCAGCACCATTTAAGAAATGCTAAGCCGACCTATTTTTATCTGCCTAATCCTCTCTATATATGATATATGATGAATGAATCGTGCAAATATCGTATAAACATGTACAAACTTTTGCAGGGAAAATTTATACTACCTCCGTCTAATGATTATAATTATTGATAATAGTAAATTAGAAATTAAGTGTAAAATTATCTCTTAATTTAATAAACTGAACAATATCGTTCAACATCCCAAAATAATATAATGAACAAGTAAACATGAACAAAGGAGTATACTATTCCAATAAATTTGAAATATGAATAGTCCCTTTTCTTCTATTAAAAAAATACAAATAGGTAGGTGTTGCAAGTTAATGCACATAAAAACAATCTCCACACTCAAAGTCGTGAAGGGGAAATTTATTGTTGTAATAAATTTGAAATATGAATAGTTCCTTTCAGTGGCGGAGTTAGGATTATCATTAAAGGGGTTCAAAATTTAAAAAAATCAGAAAGTCACTCAAACTAATCAAAAGAGGTTCGGTATCTACTATATATAGCTCCGTCCCGGTCCCTTTTCTTCTGTCACAAAAGTTAAAAATAAAAAATAGGTAGGTGCCTAACTTCGTTGCTCTTAAAAGGTTTTCAGGAAAATACTTTAATTTGTATGTTTATATATGTTGTACATAGAGAACAAATTCAGAGATTCCGATGACGATAATAAACTGCGAAAAGATGGCGATAACGACGTTTCCGACGGTTGAAAAATGTGCATCGATGAATCGAGAGAAGGATATACTTGTAACAGACTTGGATGGAACCTTATTACGAGGTAGAAGCTCTTTCGCTTATTTTGCGTTGGTAGCTTTCGATGTTGGTGGAGTCTTAAGGTTACTTTTTCTTCTCTTAGTTTCACCTCTGGCTGGAATTCTTTACTATTTCATCTCTGAATCTGCTGGAATTCAAGTTATTGTTTTTGCAGCATTTGTAGGGATGAAGGTTTCCGATATAGAATCAGTAGCACGTGCTGTGCTGCCAAAGTTCTATTCCGAAGACCTTCATCCCGAGTGTTGGAGAGTGTTTTCATCCTGTGGGAAACGTTGTGTTTTGACAGCCACCCCTAGGATTATGGTGGAACCATTTTTAAAGGACTACTTAGGGGCGGATATTGTCTTAGGTACTGAGATTGAAACATATAAAGGTAAAGCAACCGGCTTTGTTAGATCGCCAGGAGTTCTGGTTGGGAAGAACAAGGCAAATGCTCTTAGAAGAACTTTTGGAGATACTCAACCTGAAATTGGCTTAGGTGATCGCGATACTGATATTCCTTTTATAACATTGTGTAAGGAAGGTTACTTTGTTCCATCAAAGCCAAAAGTAAAGGCTCTAACTACAAATAAGCTTCCCAAGCCTATTATCTTCCACGACGGTCGCCTTGTCCAAAAGCCAACACCCCTTATGGCTCTTTTTATCCTTCTCTGGATCCCCTTCGGCTTCCTCCTTGCTTGTTTGCGGCTTATTGTTGTGTCACTCCTCCCTATATATCTTCAGTATTATGCATTTTGGGCCATTGGCATCCGTCTTACCATTAAAGGCATCCCACCACCTCCTGTAATGAAATCTGAAGACCAATCACACGTACTTTTTGTTTGTTGTCACAAGACTATTCTTGACAACATTTTTCTCTCTACAGCATTGGTTCGTCCTATTTCAGTCATTAAATACTCTACTTCACGACTTTGTGGGATATTTTCGACCATCAAAACCATTAGACTCCCTCAAGATCGAGCATCTGATGTTTCCATGATCAAACAATTGTTAAAAGAACACGATCTCGCAATTTTCCCAGAGGGGACTACAAACCGTGGACCATTTCTCCTTAAATTTTCATCATTATTTGCTGAGTTAACCGACGAGATCGTGCCAGTGGCAATGGAGAATAAGATGAGCATGTTTCATGGCACAACAACCCGAGGATGGAAATGGATGGATGCATTTTTCTTTCTCATGAATCCACGTCCTACTTATGAAATTACGTTTTTGAACAAGTTGCCATATGAGTTCACTTGCAAGTTTGGAAAATCAAGCCATGAAGTAGCTAGTTACGTTCAAAAGGTTATTGCAGAAACTCTTTCTTATGAATGCACTAGTTTTACTAGGAAGGATAAGTATATCGCTCTTACAGCAAACCATGAAACGATTGTGAAGAATCAAAGCTAAAAGTATATATACTGAAATTTTATTATTATTTTATTATCCCTTTCAATAATGTTGCAAAAAGATTTCTTGCCAAAAATATTATGTAATGGATTTGTTATTTGGACAATTTGTATAATTATAATGCACTTATTTAATGATGAAGAATTTAAAATAACAAAATTATCGGAACAGTATAATGGCTATAATTTCACCAATAGAATATTAGAAGAATGATGGGTATACAACAACAAAAAATTACTCCTAGCTTATGAAATTAAAATAATCTTTTTTTTCTTTTCTGATATAAGTAAATTGCTCCAGACCTCAACTTTTTTTTTTCTTTTTTGATATCTCATTGCATTTTAATAATTTATACAAAATTAGACTTTTAAAGAGATTGTCTATACAAATACAAATCTGCTTTAGAGATTTGTATGTTAGTCTCTAAATTCAGTTTCTACAAATTGAATTTTCAAAGTGATTGTATATACAAATATAAATTTGCTTTAACGATCGAGAAAACTAAATTTATACCTTTTTCAAACAAACTATTTACATCTATATACCTTCTTATATTTTGTTCCCCTACTATTAAAGTTCGCAGGCTAATGTCATATTGATGTCAATGCCACCTTATATTATATATCAATAGCTTATATATATACCGACAGAATATCACAAAGGATTAAGTTCAATCCTATATATGATATCAATATACCGACAAAGTATAACAGAGAATATATTTTCTACTAATTTAGAATTTAATAAATAAGTTGGTGACTTTAATAATTTTCTCTTAATTATTTTATTTATTAAAAAAAGAGCTCAAAATTATATGATACCGATAAGGTATCAATATCCAGACTAAGTATCACAAAAATATATTTTCTACTAATTTAGAGTTTAATAAATAATTTTAAATTTAATAATCTGCTCTTAATCGTTCTATTTCTTAAAGAAAGAGTTTAAAACTATATGATACTGATAGGGTATCAATATACCAATGGAATATCATAGATAATTAAGCATCAATTTTATATGATACCGATATAGTATCAATATACAGACGGAGTATCGCAACGAATATATTTTCTACTAATCTAGAGTTTAATATTTTTTCTAATTGTTTCTTTTTTAAAAAAAAACCCATAATCCTACATGATACCAATAGAGTATTAATATACCGTCAAAGTATCACAGAGGATTGAACTTATTGGATATGACACCGGTATGATATATGTATATATATAGGGGATTATTTTATAGTATTTATGTTGACATCATGCTGACATCAACATGACATTATAGGTGAAATAAAAAAGAAAAAGTGGAATAAGAAAGTAAATAGTTTATATATA
>JAOTQR010000002.1:20338382-20354407 GCA_025774065.1 Solanum ossicruentum | reverse complement strand
TTACATGTGCATAGGCCTTTTCCTGGGGAAACCTGGGAGAAACAAAACCGTGCGGCCGTATGGGCGGCCAAAGCGGATAATATATGCACGTGTGGGGCCGGGCTGTTACATCCAACACTCTAGTGGCGAATCCAGGATTTTTTGTTAGGATTCAAAATTTTAAAAAGTAGACACATAAACTAATCGAATGAGATTCGACATCTATTATATATACGTAAAAAATTATTTTTATTATATATAAATAATATAATTTTTCGTTGAAGAACCTCCTAATATCTATGTGGCTCCGCCATTACCAATACTGACATAGCACATATATTTTGGAGGTATCTAGAGGATCATTTTGTAAGTTAGAATGTTCGATACTTACACAAATCTCATACTTTTTGGAGTTAATTCCAACTAATATCAATTTTTTTCAAAATTACAAAAAATCCCCTCTTTTTGATACAAAAAAAAGAAACCAGTGATACATGTCGAAAAGGTAGGAGCACTAAGGGATTTTAACTATGATACATGGAAAATTAGTGATTGTAGTTTGTATCAAGAAGTGTTGCAATTTTGTATCATTTAAGAGATTTCTATAATTATTTAAAAGAGTCGGGATTATATAAAATTATGTAAACATAAGTATTTATTTTTATAATTTTTCCTTAATAAAATGAAGGCAAGTTAAAGTGTCTCAACATGCACTCTCAAAATGATTTAATGTTCGTTCATGTATTATGCCTTAATTATTTTGTATTGTTTAGTGATGCATCTTTGACTCCAACAATTAAGTAAATGTCATTTTGATTTAGTAAGTTGCTCTTATTGTTTATAGCCTCCTAATCATTAGTTTAATATCTAATTAATTAGCTAGAACCTAGTCCCTCACATGTTTCAGATTTAGATCTACCGTCATTTTACGCTTCCACATTTTAGCTGGGATAATAATTACACTGCAATTAAAATTGAATAGACACCTATAATGTGAGAGACTTTTAGGCATAACGTATATTTAAATCGTAAATCTTAATAATATCTTCCATCATTTCGTTGAAAATTTGAGATTTAAAAAAAAAAGCTCTAATCTCAAATAAAAGCTCTTCATTTTATATTAATTGTTCACGTTATTATAAATATTTATTTCAAATTACTGTTAGGTAGTGGAGTCTAATATAATATTTAGTAATTGTCGCGGTTCAACCTTCGCGGTGAGGTTGCCGGGGGGTGTGGGGCGCGGGAGCCCCCCATTCAAATGACGAGGTTCGGGGCGTAGCTCCGATCCAAATTTCAGGTGCTACTGTTTATTCTGCGTGTATACTTGTATTCTCTATAATTATAAATATCTGGATATCATTAATATATATAGCTCTATCATCGTGAAGGTTACCCAATTTATTGAGGTTTACCACGAAAAAAAAAGTCTCTCTCTCTTAAAAATTTCTCTGACTTCTCTCTAAAAAACTGATCTTGTTGTTCTTTCTTCTGCTTCTTATTCTTCATCTTTTACAGATTTTCAGATTTATATTGCCCAACAATTACATGTCCACAAAATCAAGATACAATTGATTAACTTTCTTTTCTTAAAAAAAAAAATCTTCACAAACTCTTAAGATCATCTTTAAATTCACATTTTCACCTAATCATTTGATTTTATGCAACTAGTTTGACTTTACAAAATTTATAAAAATAAATTAGTAAATTCTTCGGCACGGGAATCAAGGATTAAACATGTGGCATTTAGTTAAGGTCTACAATTTCTTGTTCTTTTGTTTCTTCATTTTTTGTCAACTACAGATTGTCAGGAATAAAAATATGATGCTTGCATCTAATTGTTTCTACGATGACCGGCGGTCGGTAGAGCATATTAAAATGAGATTTTTTTATATCGTATAATCGTCCATTAAATAATTATGGAAAAATACATATTTTTCTTATACATACAAGTCATATTCATATTTATACATAATTAGAGTATATTTTTATATATTCAGACAGCGACCATAATTTTTGGCCGAGTGATTAAAAATGTTAAATGAAAAACTAAGGTTATATCCTTTGAAACAAATTATTATATTCATATTATGTGCTGACACTATACTGACATTAGCGCACACTTTGTATAATATACCAATAAGGTATACATATACCGACGAGGTATTCAGAGGATTAAGTTCAACCCAGTATGATAATGACAAGGTATCAATATGCCGACAAAATATGAAAAAAAAATATTAACTAATTTAATAATTTTCCTCTTAATTATTTTATTTATTAAAAAAGAAGCTCAAAATTATATGATACCGATAAGGTATCAATATATCGACGAAGTATCACATGAATATATTTCTACTAATTTAGAGTTAGATGAATAATTTTGTGACTTTAATAATTTTCTTTTAATCATTCTACTTCTTAAAAGAAGAGTGGAAAACTATATAATACCGATAGGGCATCTTATATATCAATGGAATATCACAAATAATTAAATTTCAGTCCTATATGATGCCGATATGGTATCAATGTACTAATAGATTATCAGAACGAATATATTTTCTACTAGTTTAAAGTTTAATAATATTTTTAATTCTTTCTTATTTATTTCTTAGAAAAGCATGTAATCATATATGATACCAATAGAAACAGGGTATTACAAAGGATTGAGCTCATTCTATATGATACTGATATGAGATATATATATCACGAGAGTATCATACAGGATTATTTTATTGTATTCAGATGATAATGTCGTGTTGACATTAGCATGATGTATTGATGTCATAGGCGAAATAAAAAGGGGTAAGTAGGATAAGTAGGCAAATTGTTTGGGTCATAGATCCATTAAGGTAAATAATTTAAGTTGGGTCCATTAAGGACAAATACTTGAGCATTTTACAAAAATCCTGTACTTTTTAAAGCTAATTCCAACTAATATCAAATTTTTTCAAAAATACCAAAAATTCTTTTTTTATACAAAAAAACAAAACTAGTGATACATGTCGAAAATGTAGGAGTATTAAGGAATTTTAATTATGATACGTGAAGAAGCAGGAATTGTATTTATATTAATAAGTGTTATAGTATAGTACTATATTTAAGGGATTTTGTAATTTTTTAAAAGAATAAGATTACATAAATTGTGTATTTATGTAATTTTTAGTAAATAATTTAACATGAGGTCTATTTTGTGTAGTTTCCCCATATTTTATCCAATATTAGTACTGTAATTTTGGGCAGAGTGATTAAATATGTTAAAAGTCCTATTGAAAGTATAGGCCCATTTTAGGCCTTCTTGGTCACATTAAAGCCCATTCCGCAAAATGTTCAGTTACCATGTTGAGTACGTTGTTCACAAGGAGTCCACTTATAAGCCCAATAGTAAGGAATATATACAGTGTAGAAAATACTTTTAGGAAAACATATAGTATTTATATCTCTGTGTTGATGCATATATGAAATGAGTTAATATAATTGTACAGAAAAATGACTTTTGATCTTTCCAAACACATTTGATATACTCTTATATATTTAAAAAAAATTAATGGAGAAACTTCCCAATAACATTAATATTCCTAGTATATACTAATTCGCTCTATAATTTAAAATAATTATATATTATTTCACTAGTTAATTATTTAGTATCAGATTTTCCCCTTGTTCTCTTCTTATTTCTCTCATTCTCTTCCTTCCTTCTTCTCCCCTCCCTGCCCTGGCCAGCTCTTTCTTCTTTCTCCCTTCTCTTTCCTCTTTCTTCTCTCTCTTTTCCTATGCACGAATACACTGATAAATATATTAGTGCATTTTTCAATATAATACATATATTATTGATACCTGATATATTTTAAAATATAAAAATACATAAGAAAAGAGATGAGCAAGAGAATCAACATTTATATTTGATGCTAACTAAATATATATGTATTGTTGATACCAGATATATAGGAAAAGAGGTGGGCAAGAGAGGGAGAAGTACGGACGAGAGAGTCAGTATATCCCAGTGTTAGAATGAATTAGTTTTGATGCATTGACAAACTCTTGGATGAGACCTAATCTCATTTTAGAGTGAACACAGTATCTTGCAAAATCTATTTGATAGTGATCATGTTTGCAAATAACTAATTTCAGAAGGTGCTCAAGTATTAGTAGTGTGGTAGATTTGTTGGCCAATGATATTGAAATGGTGCGTTTTAGTGTGTGGTCTCAAAAAAGTTGTTACTCCAGAATCACTGGTGGTGATATATATTGTGAATCAACATGAGAAAAGGTCATCACTCCAAATATATATACACAACTGAAAAGTTCATCTTCATCATTCTGGAAATGCACTACTGAAGAAATATGGCTATGGCGTCAAAGGCTTCCATTGCTTTATCTCAAGTTTTCTTTAGTTTTATTTCCCTACTCTAAATGTGAACTAGATCCTATTCCATAAAGGATTCTAGGGTTTTGTTGGTATAGCTAGAAGTTAGTTGCATTGCTGAGATTTCAATTTGCTGAAGATAGTTATTTCATTTGCTTGTAAGGGGAAAAGGGATTAGTGGATTAATCCTCAAGATTGTAAGAGATTACAATCATTTTACTCTTTAAAATTAATGAAATTTGGGCTAAAATTTTGTGGATCAAGTAGTGATTTTACCTCTCTTGAGCAAGGAGGGTTTTCACTCTAAATCGACTATTGTTTTACTTTCTGTCTTTCTTTAATTTCTGTATTGAGTGATGTGGTCCCTTGATAGAATAGATGCATGCAGGTTAACACACAAATACATGCTAATCATGCTATCCTAAATAAATTATATCTAATTTGTTCTGCATATATCTAAGATGATACATTTATCTTTGTGCCATGTATACACGTATCTTATCAAGAAAAAAGTAATATGAAAGGTAATTTCCAAACTGAGTTAGGGCACATAATTAGAACCTAAAATATTTTCGATGGGACATCTTGTTTTTTTATTGGTTAGAAAGCAGCCAAGTGGATGGCAAGATTTTGGTGTTCAGATTTTACATAGGAGCTTCTTGAAATTTCTCGCGTGAGCCATGACTTGTACTCTTATCATATTTTGCCTATGATCCAAGTGCAATGATATGAATGCAAATTAAGACAACGCCCCAATAAAGTACTATCGCAAATTATAATTATTTTTTATACATCAATATGATAAAAATATATTTTAAAAAAATATTAATTAAAGCTAACATAATTTAAATCTTGATAAGCAATAAGTGGGACATAAATGAGATGAAGGAAATATTTTGTTTATAGGAGTGCACACCCATGAAATTAACAATTATCTACTTGATGTCTTGAGAAATACATGATCGAATTCATGTATAACCAATAACTTTTTGATATACATGCCTCTGTAGAAATGATCAGAATCTAATTTCGATAAGAAGGTGTTTGTTTTGCAATAACAATGTAAATATCAAATAGACACTCAATATTGATGAGTTTGAACATGCATTTTTGCTCCTCTAAATTTAAGCATCATAAAATACTTATACTAATTAGCATGAGATACACGCGTCCGCAAACTAGTTGATTAAAATATGAAGAGGGTTCTAATCCAATAAAATTTCTTCAAAACATTGGTCTTTTTTTTTAATAAAAAAAACATTATCTCGAAGAAGGTGAGACCTTTTGCAATCTCGACGAGGACATGACCCTAGATAGAAAGAAGTGGAGGTCGCGAATTAAAGTAGTAGGCTAATTTATTCTTCTTTTTCTTTTTCTTCTTCTTATTGTTATTCTTCTTCTTATTAGTACTATTATTATTATCCTTTCCATTTCTTTTCACTGTCGGTCGGAGATGCATTAGTTTTACCATATTTGTATATTGGCATATGCTATTCTTTGTTAGTCGCACCTGTTGTTCCCTTCCCTTCCCTTCCCTTTCATTTGCTTATGTCATATTTAGTTTTTTCTACTTATGAGTTTTATGATGAGGATTTTCAGAAACAGTCTCTCTACTTCTATGAGGTAGCGGCAAGATTTGCGTACAATCTACCCTCCTCAGATCCCATTTGTGAGATTTCACTGGATATGTTATTATTATTGTATTACGGTTGAGTTCTAGAGTAGTGTATTACTTATTTTAGCTGAAAAATGCAATTAAATTATTTTTTCTTCAAAATTTTGGTGGAGGGGGGAAAGTTGTACAATAATTGACTCAAATTTTCTTATATTCTACAAACGGAAATATAAGAAAACAACAACAAAATAGAAAAAAAAACTTAAATTAATGTTGACCACAAGGCCATTTAGTTCCTCGAAGACTCCATTTTGTTTTTTTTTTATCTAGTTTCTAGGGCATTCAAAAATGTCCATGTCAGAAATTAAAATCCTCATCAAAATGTCCACGTAATATAGCCAATCCACCATCTTGTGGTCATTATTAATTTGCAATCCAAAAGTAACATTCCCATATAATCCAAAAAACTCCTGCTATATAAATTATTTTCCTTCCCCTACTATACTCAACAATCAACTATTTAACTCACCAAAAAAATAAATTAATTAAGATCTTTGTGATCAATCAATTGCTTGGCTTTCAAAAATTTTTAAAAAATGGCTAGTGCTGTTGTTGCAACTGCCAACAAAGTACAGGTACTATATTTTTCTATATTTTTATAATATAATTCAACACATGTAAACATGTTTGTTAATGGAAAAATCTAATAGTATATATTTACCTTTGTTTTAGCTAGGAAACAATAATGATTCTTGTTTGTTTAGTAAGGTTGGACCATTATTCCTCTTATGCAGTCAATTTTCTAGTAGAAACAAAAGTAACACTTGTATCTTAGGTACATTAATGTTGGTCATATACTGTCAAATGGGATGGTATAAAAGAAATTTAGAGAAAATAGGAGTAGTATATTGCCCTTGAGGCCTAGTTTGAGTGGCAAAGGTTTAAAGACTTCTAACTAAGGTTAGAGGTTCGAGAATTTTGAAATCTGTCATCTAAATTAAACTATAGAAATCTCTATGGTAATGAATTGTTGTATTAGGGGTAAATTGATAAGTTTGAAGTTAAATTGTTAATAAACATATCGAAAGATGCTAATTTTTTTGGAATGGACTACAATGGAAAGAGTGTCACTTCAACATTAGCCGGTTCAGACCTTCGCTGAGTTTCAATCAAACTTCATCCCCGTCACGGATAGATCACTCAAGTCATCCTAAAGATTTCATTTCAATTGAAATTTGGTTATTCATCGAGGATCCCTGCTAAGCATCCATGGTTGAATAGTTAAAGGACATGGAATTCCTAATTCAAATTGAAATACACAACACAACAACAACATTACCCCATTGCCTCAAAGGCTCCCGTCCATGGCGGGGTAAGGGGGGTCGGATGTACGCAGCCTGACCCCTATATTTAAAACATAGATCGACTGTTTCTGGATGACCCATGATGAGCGTCGAAAGTTGCATTGACTAACTGCTACTTCACAATTGAAAGAAACGCAGACAGTTTAAAGAGCCACTTTGCTTTATTCCATCATATCCCAAAGCCAAAAAATAGTAAATCTTTGGCTCCATCCGGCTGTGGAATCTATTAAAATGCACAATGATTCAGGAAATAAGATTTTCCTTTTCTTAAAACAGAATTGATTATCTTCATGCATAATGATACTAGATTACTTCATCACAAACTGGTTTATTGTTAGTTTGTCTTAGTTAAATACTAGAAATTGGATAGTATTTGTCATTTCTTTGGTAGGAACGTTGAATTGAACAGATAACTACCAAGAAACTTATTGGATTTATTTTGGGAATGTTCATGTTTAAGAATGCTCTGATAATTTCTATCAAACCAACTAGTAGTATGTATTTTGTTCAAGAAATTTAAGTTCTCATGTATAAGTGCCTCTTACTAAGAAAACATCATTGATGCAGTTGAGCTTGAACAACTCATTTACTGGAACTTCAATTCCAAGCACCACCTTTTCTGGCAGAACGTTGAAGAAGGTGAACGCGAAGGGCGCTTCCAGCCCCAAGGCATTGAACAGAAACTTCAGGATTGTTGCCCAACAACCAGAAATAGATGAAAAGAAACAGACCGATCAGGACAGATGGAAGGGCCTTGTGACGGACGCGTCTGATGATCAACAGGATATCACCAGGGGAAAGGGTATGGTAGATCCTCTTTTCCAAGCTCCTGTGGGTACTGGCACTCACCATCCTGTCATGTCATCATACGAATACATCAGCCAGGGACTTCGTCAGTAAGTCACTCGACTAACTTTTGGAAATTGAGGTATATGTAAGTATGATCAGTCCATAAATATGAATCTAACGCGTGATTATTCTTTCCAGATACAACCTGGACAACACAATGGATGGATTCTATATTTCTCCTGCTTTCATGGACAAGCTAGTCGTCCACATCACAAAGAACTTCTTGACATTGCCCAATATTAAGGTCTCTTATTAAATTTGACTTCGAAATTTCATCGGGGCATAAGTTGAATGGTACTAAAATTGACAAAATTTTACTACAGGTACCACTAATTTTGGGTATCTGGGGAGGCAAAGGTCAAGGGAAGTCCTTTCAGTGTGAGCTTGTCTTTCGAAAAATGGGAATCAAGTGAGTATTAATGACTTGATCAACATTAAGAGATTTTCAGAACGAACTTACTCGACTACTGTTCGTGTATTGATTATTTGCAGCCCCATCATGATGAGTGCTGGAGAATTGGAAAGTGGAAATGCAGGGGAGCCAGCAAAATTGATTAGGCAAAGGTACCGCGAAGCAGCAGAAATCATCAGGAAAGGAAACATGTGCGTCCTCTTCATCAATGATCTCGATGCAGGAGCTGGTAGAATGGGTGGAACAACCCAATACACAGTTAACAACCAGATGGTGAATGCTACCCTCATGAACATTGCAGATAACCCGACGAATGTCCAGCTCCCTGGTATGTACAACAAGCAAGAGAACGCCAGAGTCCCTATTATTGTCACTGGTAACGACTTCTCCACATTGTACGCCCCTCTCATCCGTGATGGCCGTATGGAAAAGTTCTACTGGGCACCAACCAGGGAGGACAGAATTGGTGTATGCAAGGGAATTTTCAGAACTGATAACGTACCTGATGAGCACATTGTAAGGCTTGTTGACGCCTTCCCTGGACAATCTATCGGTAAGAACACTCGAAATTTGTGATATATAACATGTACTTCCAAATGAGGATATATAACTTGTGAGCATATTTGTTGTTAAAACAGACTTCTTTGGTGCTCTGAGGTCAAGAGTCTATGACGATGAAGTGAGGAAGTGGATTCAAGAGACTGGACTTGAAAATGTTGGGGAAAGACTATTGAACTCGAGGGAAGGACCTCCAACATTTGAGCAACCAAAGATGACAATTCAGAAGCTCCTCGAGTACGGAAACTTGCTTGTCCAAGAGCAAGAGAATGTGAAGAGAGTTCAATTGGCTGACAAGTACCTCAAAGAGGCAGCACTTGGAGATGCAAATGCAGATGCCATCAAGACGGGCAACTTCTAATGTTAGTGGTTTAATCTCTGTTTCAAATGCACCTGTCTCTTCAAAGGAACTTTTGTCACACATGAAATATTGCTGACTTCTCTTCAATACAAGAGCAAACAACGTTTGAGTGATTTACCTTAATGAGTAATACAAATATAAGTAGAAACAATATCTAAGATTTATATCAAGTTTAATGACATGTGTTTCAACAAATTAAAATACCCAATCACCTTTCATACGGAAAAAAAACAATTCTCGTATTAACCAAAATCAAAATAAAATAATCTTCATTGGGAGTTGGAGAAATCGAGTCCTTACTAATAAAGTGTAATTTCAGATAGCCAACTCATCTTGTTGATAATAACATGATTAGAAGTTGGGACAAATAAATGCCTCTATGATGTCTATTCTTGTGAAGGCAAAACTGAAGCTTATCTTACAAAAAAAGTGTCAGAACAATAGAATATTCTATAGATGAAAAATTGGAAAAACTATAGAATAAGGCAAATATATACTATATATTTATATAACATAGCTATAATTAAAAAAAAAGAAAAAAAATACTATAAACTACTATATGTTATTCTCTCCGTTTCAAAAAGAATGTCCTGGTTAACTTGACACGAAGTTTAAAAAAATAAATATGACTTTTCAAATTTGTGATCCTAGATTAAAGTTATATCAAGTATCTCGAAGTACCCTGTCATATGCCTCCAAAATTTCTAGGGCTGGATCATGTGTTCCCTAAACAGCCCCTGGTCCTTCAAACGGCTCGGTATGGTGCTTTCTTGAAGGACACTTGGTGGCTGAAACTAAATTTATTTTCAGAAAATCTCCTTTAAATCTTTTTTTTGACTTCTCAACTTATGAGGTATTACAATAAGGTATTGGTAGGTCTGCATACACTATCTTCCTAATCCTCATCCAAAATTTCACTCAATATATTATTGTTGTTGATTAAACATAAAATATAATTTAAGTTGTGTCATTTTTATAAAAATAAGTAGAACCTTATAACTAGTACATTCCAAAATGAAAAAGAAAAATATAGTGAAAACATGGCATTGGATATTTTTTTCAAATTTAAAAAATACTTGAAATTGTATTTGAAATTTTCATGATCAAACGTTGATTTTCAAATTAATAATTCAATAATTATTCAAGTATATCATTTAGGTTTTGATTGCATCAATATAGTAATATAATATTATACATACCTAGTTTTACCGCTGCCTATAAATTCACCATTGCCAACTTCTATATAGGATAACTAACTCCATCATTCTAATATATCCCACGAGATTGTAATTCTTTATCCTATCAACAAAATACAACGTAAAATAATGAACTAATTTCAAATATATATAATTAATTGATTGATTTACGACAAATATAGTCTTGATTTATTTGCATGAGAAGCAGTTGAAAATCATAGGGCATATATAGTAACTATACACTATAACTTGTCAGAAGTCATAGAAAGTATATATTGACCATAGAATATAGATTATTTGTACATAAACTAAATATTACTGAATATACATTATGATACACTCAAAAACTGAATATAGATTGACTATACATGAAATATACACGGATTATACATGACTATATAATGAATGGATTTTTGTTGATTATTACTTGTGATCATCTACTATAACTGTTTTTAAAATAATCTCGTGTTTAATCCCGTAATTGTTATTTTTTATTCCACCCACTAAATAGAGAATAAAATAATTTCAGAAAGGATCAAGTGTGATGAAGGGCTTTATCAACTCGTAGAAGTTTTTATGGTTCATGGCAGATCCCTGTGGATTGAGATTCAAAAACTTGATTTTTAGGGTCCGACAGGATGATCAAAGTCTGCATGTTGTGATTGTTTCTATTGACCAACTAAAGGGTTCGTAGAATACCTCCAACACTTAAATATTTTGGGTGAAAAGGAGTTTTACAAGAGGGTTTTATTGCCCATGTAATGAACCATGAGTCGTAGATATTGATCGTGTAATATGGTATTAAAAGTTGAAATTTCAAGGGTTGCAAGACTTTTTGATGGTCCATAAAACATTTTACTGGCCGTAATCATGGGTCGTAGGTCCAATTTCAAAGACTAATAAAAAGAGAAGGATTTCTACGAAAAACTTTTCACAGACCGTAAAATGAACTATTCTCGTGGTCACTAACGATATTATGAGCTGTCTATGCTCCATGGTTCTATCAATATATTCCAACTTCAAAGACTAAGAAAACGTTAGGGATTTCTATGAAAGACTTTTGTGGTCACTAATAATATTATGAGCTGTCTATGCTCCATAGTTCTATCGTTGTATTGTTTAGTTACCTAATCATCTACTATAACTATTTCTAAATTCAACTTATGTTTAATTTTGTAATAATTATTTTTTATTCCACTCGAATAAAATAACTTCATATTTTTATTTCAAAATTATTATTCTTTATCCCATCAATCAAACAATCCCGAGGAATAGTTTCTTTTCTTTCGGTCAACCAAAGTAATAATGAACTTATGGTCTAGTGGTTCATTGCATCAGATGTCATAACAAACTACTACTGCACTTTCTATAAATAAAAGTAACACAATGCTTCTGTGAGAAATATAAATGACACCTTTTTTTCTCTGACTTTCCTCTCAACTCCATATGCCCATTTTATTTTTGTTACAAAAATGAAAATTTTCCTCTCAATACAAAAAAAAAAAAAAAAAATCCATCACAAAATCTTGAAAATTTGATCTGAAAAAAAAAATCTTGTAAAATCACTCTTAAAATGCCTAATTTTCTCACATTCCTCTGCTCTATCATTTCCTTTTCAATTCTTGCTTCATCTGAAGTTGATGAATTCATTTATACAAGATTCAATGAACCAAACAACAACATAACTTTGAGTGGTGTGGCAAAAATAAGCCAAAATGGCTATATTCAATTAACCAATGACACAAGTAGACTAATTGGACATGCTTTTTATTCTTCACCATTCCGCTTCAAGAACAACTCCAGTACTAATTCCTTCTCTTTCTCTACGTGTTTCGCGTTGGCCATAGTCCCCGAGTATCCAAAACTCGGGGGCCATGGCCTAGCGTTCACAATTTCTCCTTCAAAAGACTTTAGTACAGCTCTTCCCAGCCAGTACTTAGGCCTGCTCAACTCTGGTAACGTTGGTAACTTCTCTAACCATATTTTTGCTGTTGAATTCGACACAGTAAGAGATTTCGAGTTTGGGGACATTGATGATAACCATGTTGGTATTGATATTAACAGCTTAGAGTCGAATACGTCATCTGCAGCTGGATATTTTGATGATGATCAGAAAGTGAAACAAGAATTGAACCTCAAAAGTGGGAAAGTTATTCTTGTTTGGTTAGAATATAATTCTGTCACAAAATTACTTAATGTTACTCTTTCACCAACTTCTTTAAAACCCAAGATTCCTCTTTTATCCTATCATTTAGATTTTTCTCCAATTTTTAAAGAAATTATGTATGTTGGTTTCTCTGCTTCTACTGGTTTGCTTGCTAGCTCACATTACATTTTGGGCTGGAGCTTTAAGTTAAATGGAGAAGCAAAGTTTCTTGACTTGAATTCTTTGCCATCACTTCCTGGACCTAAGAAGAAGCACACAAGCCTAACTATAATCATCTCGGTTGTAGTATTTGTGGTCGCGTTATGTTCAATCTTGATTGCTTCTTATTTGGTCTGGAGATTCAAGAATGGTGATTTGATTGAGCCTTGGGAACTTGAGATTGGTCCTCATAGATATTCTTACCAAGAACTCAAGAAAGGTACTAGAGGTTTTAAGGAGAGTGAACTACTCGGGCGTGGTGGATTTGGAAAAGTTTACAAGGGCGTTTTGCCAAGTTCAAGTGCACAAATCGCTGTGAAACGAATTTCTCATGAATCTAAGCAGGGGTTGAGGGAATTTGTGTCTGAGATTGCTAGTATTGGAAGACTTCGTCATAGGAATTTGGTTCAATTGTTGGGATGGTGTAGACGTCGTGGTGATTTGTTGCTTGTGTATGAATTTATGCCGAATGGAAGTTTGGATAAATTCTTGTTCGATCACCCAAAAATGGTATTGACATGGGAACAAAGGTTCAAGATTATCAAAGGGGTTGCTTCTGGTTTACTTTACTTACATGAAGGCTATGAACAAGTCGTGGTACATCGAGACATTAAGGCTAGTAATGTGTTACTAGATGGTGAATTAAATGGTAAGCTTGGGGATTTTGGACTTGCAAGATTGTATGAGCATGGTTCAAATCCGTCCACGACTAAAGTGGTAGGTACATTGGGGTACCTTGCACCAGAATTACCAAGAACAGGACACGCCACTACAAAGACTGATGTGTTTTCCTTTGGTGCTTTTTTACTCGAGGTGGTTTGTGGACGTAGGCCAATTGAACACAAAGCAGGACCCGAGGAGTTTATTCTCGTGGATTTGGTGTGGGATAAATGGCGAGAAGGGAAAATTCTTGACATTGTGGACTATAGATTGAAAGGCGAATTCAATGAGAGTGAGGTTTTGATGGTGCTAAAATTAGGACTAATGTGCTCAAGTAACAAGCCATTGGCGCGACCAAGCATTAGGCAAGTGATAAGATACTTGGAAGGTGAAATTGGGATACCTGAGGCTCCAACAGCTCAAGGTTCTGATGATCTTGAAGGGTTTGGATTCGACGAAAGTGAACGTTGGAATTCTTTAGGATCAACCAATATTATGACCAAGTCAAGTTCATTTACATGTTTGTCTAATGGAGATGAAAGTAGTACTACTTATGTTTCTTTTTCTACTTCACCACTTCCACTTCTATACAGTGGTGAATGTACCTAGCATTTCAAACTCCTCTTTATTTTTCCAGTAACATTTCCTGATGAACTCTAATGTACATTGTTTTTTCCTTTTCTCTTCTCCAAACGCTGCGCATAGCAGGAGCTTTAGTACACCGAGCTTACCCTTTTCTTTTGTATTACTTATCTGTATCAGTTCTAATCTATAAAGACTCAATTGTATAATCTGAAATTTTCTTCAGTTGATCAATATTGGATAAGCATTGATTTAACTATGAACACGTGTGGTTGTTCAAAAGTTCTTTTTTTTCTTTTTGTATGTATCTATCTGTACGGGAAACAACCTCTCTACTTCTATGAGGTAGCGGTAAGGTCTGCGTACATTATACCCTCCGCAGACCCCACTTATGAGATTATACTGGGTATGTTGTTGTTGTATGTATCTATTTGTATAATCAACAATAGAATCAGAATTTTCACTAAGAGAAAACAAAATATAAGGAAGTAAACACTCAAGAAATCAACGAGATTCAACATCTATCACATATATCAATAACATATAGGCATAATAGATAAATGTGTCATTTAACTTGACTTCAACTTACATCTACGCCTTCCAACTTTGGTGTGCACAATAAACTTATATAAAGTTAAACAAGCAGACATAAGTATCCTATATGACATCCTACTTATCCAATATGCATCCTTATGTGTAGTATGCCACATAGAATATGTTTGTCTACTTGTTTAATTTAATACAAGTTTAAATATTTACTTGTACACATCTAAAATTGGTGGACAAAGATATGAGCTAAAGTCAAGTTAAAGGACATGTTTATATATTAAAGCGAGTTCAAATGAACCCCTGTGTCCTAACTTGGTCAGTGTATATTATAGGAAAATTTAACCAAACTTTCTGGTCAACAAACATGGAAAATATGTATTTGACATTAGTTTAATGAAGTAACGATAAAAGGCAAAAATGATCAACAAATAGAAGTGATATAGTAGTTATGTTTTCTTATTAAAAAAATGCAAGATTTTAATACTTCTTCATTATAAGCATAGTGCCTTTTCTGCTGCCACCACAAATGAATGGAGATGAAGTTAAATAATACCTACCTTATTAAAAATTTAATTTAGATGATATAGACTATAGCCAAATAATTCAACTTAGCCCTCTTTTGGATTAAACACTTTCAAGCTCTATTTTTTAAAGAGAATATTAATAGCCACTAATAGTTTAGTGGCGAAGTTGTTGAATGAAGTCTTCTAAGGGAATATATAAAATCTTCCAATCCGGGGAACCTAGGATTTTGTGGGGTCCTTTGAGAATTGAAAATAGATTTTGGATATAAGGCGTGTTCACGGTCTGAACTCAACACAAGTTATTAATTTCATATTCGAGTTATTGACGGTCTTAAAAAATTATCTATTTGATTAATTAGACTAAAATACACTATTGATCTATCACAAGCGTTAAAAACATCTTTTAACTTATAGCAAGAATTTAGGGGTACATTTCACTCTTGCTACAAGATCTGGAGGTATTTAAGTTCAGATAGTCAAATAGAAGAGTGTTTTTAATACTATTAACAGTTTGAGAATGAAACTAATAATTCGGGACAAGTTTTATGAGTGTTTTTAATACTTTTCTCGAGATATGATATAGTCAGATATAGAATTTTAATATAATCGATTTGAGGTTGAATTTCCACCATAGTCTACTCATTG
>JAOTQR010000002.1:20314408-20324693 GCA_025774065.1 Solanum ossicruentum | reverse complement strand
TCTCTTGGTTCTCTGTCAAAACAGGAAAACATGGAGATTAGCTGTGCTGTGCTTGTTGTCAGTGATTACTGCACACAAAATTATCAATTAAAACATGAAAAGAAGATGTACATATAGTAAATATCAAAATATTATAAAATATTATGAAATACGAGTTTAAATTCAATTAAAACTCTATGAGATATGTTTAAATTCAATTAAAACTCTACGAGACGTGCTTAATTTTAGTTAGAATTTTGGGAGATTATACTTTATCGTTTTAAATTTTAATTTATATTCATTGAAAAGATAATATATTTTTTGAAAAGGCATCTAAAAAATTTCATAAATTCATGAAATAGTCATCACGATCAATTGGAGATCAAATAAATCTTGATGATGTACACATTATTCTATATTTGAGGAATACATCATTAACGACCCTTGAATCATGAAGAAAATTTAGAAAGAAAAATGAAGGAAAGGAACAAAATTGTACTATTATTCTATCAATAAAATTGTATTTAACTATATTTTAATTACGATTGTAATTTATTTTCTATGTATCACTTTAAAATGTTTCAAAACAAATATATTCCTACGTGTGATTCGAAAGGCTGATTATAGTGTTAGACGTAAAAGTAGAGGTAGGCTAAAGATATAATATAACACATCTGTAGTTTATCGAGAACAAAATTAGTATTAGGACTAGTTTCAATATATATATATAATAGAGTAATTAGCTTACATAAATATAGTAATGTTTTATTTATATCAAAATAACCATAAGTATACACTAAAAATACAATATAATTTTTTCAAAAGTCATACAAAATATACATTGACTGTACAATATAGCTTATCTATACATGAATTACCAAAACTTGAACTATATATCTTACCTAAACATGAACTATGTACTGACTATATATTATGATATACTCAAAAAGCTGAAAACTAACGAAATTATACATGAATTATACACTAATTGTATTGACTATTCAATTTTGATCAACTTAAATCACCTCTAAATAATTTTAAATTTTAGATATGAAATCCTCTTAATATTTTAAGTCTTTTTATATATAATTTTCTCAAAATATTTTTATCTAATAGATGTGTTAATTTTATTTATTTATTTATTTAAAAAGAAGAAGAAGGAGGAGGAGTGGGGCAAGGGGGAGGACGAGGAGAGGAAGGGAGAGAAGGAGAAGAGGTCACTAATGGAAAAATTGAATGAAAGATGAAGGATATGACCAACATTCAATTTAGCCAATTTTACATGACCCTTAATATTATTTCTAGAAAAATTTGCATTTCAATGCGACCTTATATATATATATTTTAATCATAATTTTTTGATATAATACATAAATGTGTGCTTAACTTTGATCTCACATGATATTTATGTTCTTTAATTTTGAGCCTAGTCAAATTGTAACATCTAGTATTGGTGTTTGTTGTAATATAGAATTGACAATGTGTGATAGATGCATCCTATATAGTGTCTCATATGACAATTCAAATTCGCATATTATGCGACATTCTATATGGCGTCCTAAATGTTTATACCATGTAAATGACATGTATCTATTTGTTCAACTTTATAGAAATTTGTCACATAAGTTACGTGTGTCTATTTGTTCAATTTATACTTCCTCGTCCAATTTTATGTAATATCCTTTGACATGACATGATGTTTAAAAAAAGACTTTGAATCTTATGATCTTAAACAATTTTTAGATATTTGTGTAGTTGAGATTCATTTTATTAAGGGTAAATTGAAAAATTTAAAGTCAAATTATTTCTAATTATACTAAAAGTCAATTTTTTTGAGATAGACTAAAAAAAAGTACCACATAAAAGAATAGAAATAAATCTACATATCTACTCGTACTCACTCAAAATTAAAAGACATAAATAACAACTGAAGTAAGATTTTCCCATTCCTACTTAGTTAATGTAAAAGGGATGGATAGATGTGTTTATACTGTCCATTTATTTGTGAATTTGACGAATTAATCAATTTGTTTTTCAATTTTAAGAGTCCTTCTCTTAACAAAAGTATTTTCTTTTTTTTTTAAAAAAAAACATAAGAGAAAAGATTTTGACTAGAATATCATCGTAAACCACAAAAAGAACTTAAATATCAAAAAACATGGCTACACTGGTATTTGATAACGACTCTTAACAAAATTAAAAGAAAGATTTTGACTAGAATATCATCATGAATCACAAAAAAAGCATAAAGATCATAAAAGATGATTGTAGTCGAATTTTGTAACGAGTTTGAAAAAAAAAAATTAATTGGGAGAGTAATAGTCAATTAAACAAAATACACAAGTATAATGTCCTACATGACAATATCGTATACTACATAGCATCTTACATGTATTATGTCACATAGAATACATATATTTATTTATTTAATTTTATACAGATTAAGTGTTTATTTGTAAACACACAAAGTTAAAATTAATTTGATCATATTAATGTAAAAAATTATAATTTGTAGTATTTTTATATATTCTTTTAAATATCTAATATTTTTATTTTACAATATCTAATCAAATTTAGCTTTAAATTTTTTTTCTAAAAATGTCCCATGACAACTTTAAAAAAAAAAACAACATGAAATGAGTATTATTTCTCCACAAATAATTAATCATATGATACTTTTTATTCTCAAAAAAGGTTTTTGTCTTTTTAGCCTAGTACAAAGATTTTTTTTTTTTAAAAAGAAGAATAAACAGCTCATCTTTTTTTCCTTTTTTGTTCATCATTTTGAAGAACTCGATTTCAATCTCCTTTCTCCTAATTTCTCTCATTTTTCTATTTCCCCAATTTGAGTTCCTTTACTTTTCCAGATTTTCTGGTTATATTTTCAAGTCTTCTTCTTCTTTTAGAAACGAAACATAGACATGGGAATGAAGATAGATGATGAAGAATTTTTAGTAGACAGAGCATTGCAAATCGAAACGGACGATGAAGAAAATGAGGCTCATCATACGGTTAATGAAGACGACGATACTGGATCTGATCTCTCCAATCACTCTGTACATGCCAATGCCCCTTTTCAGAGCCAACTTGGACCTCATGATTCTCCTACTTGGCCTCAAAGTTATAGGTATTTTTTTTCTATTTTTTGCCAATTTTTTCATGCATGGAACATAAATCATAGTAATAGCTAGTGGTGGAAAACGTATAATTCGTGGTAATGAGCTTTTCATTTGTTTGAAGTATTGGTATAGTTACTTGGTATTATTTGGTGGAATTATCGAGGTGCGTATAAGGTGGAAAGGACTGCAAAATAATAGTTATCCCTCTCCCGGTGATTATGAATGAATAGTCGAGATGCATGCAAGTTGCTTCAAAGTTCAAACAATAAGGTTAACTATAGAAAAGGAACACATGTATAACTAACAAATGTATAGTAACATGTATAACTAAAAAGTTAAATATGAGTCTTTGGTTCAAATCCAGAGACAAAAAACATGGTGTGATTCTTTTAACTGTCCTAGTCTTGGTAGACAGAGTTATTGGAGGTAGCAGGTATCTCGTGGAATTAGTTGAGGTGCGCGAAATCTAGCCTGAATTAGTTGAGGTGTGCGAAATCTAGCCCGAATTAGTTGAGGTGCGCAAAATCTAGCCCCAGCACCCTGGTTATATAAACAAAATGTTAAATATGAGTCTTTAAATTTGTGTTGTTATTTTATATAGATATTGAAGGGAGCCTTGTCATGACTGATAAAGTTGACATCATGTGTAAGGGGATCACGGCTTGAGATATGAAAACAGCCTCTTGCAAAAATGATAGGGTAAGACGGCTTACAATGGACCCTTATGGTTTCAGTTCTTCTCTGGACTCCACGCATAAGGGGAGCTTAGTTCCCCAGATTGCCTTTTTGTTTGTATATAGATTTTCTGCTCTGACTACTTCATAGATTAATATTGGAGGGTGTTTGGCTATACTTAGTATAAATTTTAGGATTAATTTGCAGTATTTGGTTGTGGATATTAGCGTGTATTACATAGTAGATACTGGACTTTGACTGTGTAGCTATGTTTTGAATACATTATTTTAATTTCAACTAGCTATGTTTGAGAAAGATATGGCTGTGTGGTATAAAGGGAAAAAGAAATACTATTTTTGGTTATTAAAATGCAGATATTGAACGTAGTAACAGCAGATGATTAAGGTAGGAATGGCTTGGGAGTTTCAAAAATTTTAGTTTTCCATATCTTTATGAGGTTCATTTGAAGTTTCTATAATATAAACTTCTTCAAGAGTATTAGAAGTATAGATTAGCCAATTTGTTATTGATTTGTGAACAAACTCGCATATCCTAGCTTTTGCACTGATTAATAAAACAAAACAGTACTAACATTTTAGCATAAGACAATACAAAAAGTACTATGTTAACTTTCTCTGTTTCACATTGTCCTTTCATAGGTATTTGTGTAGTTTTATGTTTACCAAATTCCACTATACATATATGTTGTGGTGAAATGGCAGACAAGTGAATCTATATATGACAACATGCCCATTGTAATATCACAAGTGGGATTTGGGGAAGATAATATGTATGCAGAATTTACACCTGTCTTGGAAGGTAGAGCGGCGGTTTCTAATAGACCTCGGCGCAAGGAAATACTATCATCATGATATAAAGAACAATTGCATTTTGTTACTTCTTGTGAATTGACTTGAAATTTGTATAATTTTTCATCCAAATGTAGAGTACTGAATCTTTTATTGAATATGTAGGAGGTCAATGGACATGTTTACCGGGGTGACCCCTCCATCATTGAGCTTTTTAAGGAGCAGCACCATGTTGAGTTCAGCATACATGAGGTCTCAGTCTCCTACAGCTCAACATTCCCTTTGTAAACCTCTCATTTCTTCTCCAAGCTTCGATAGGGAAGACGTTCCAACTTTGAATCCTTCGAAGTTATCGGTCGTTTCTTCAGCAAGATTTTCAGCACCTGAATTGCCACCATCACAGCAATGTTCGTATACTCAATCAGTTCTTAATGGTAAGACACGGATGTTATCTTGTTGTTTATATATTGATGGTTCATTGTTCTACTATTAAGTGGCCCATTTTTGGCGCGCTATTTTGCCATCGTAACATATGTGCCTAAAGACTAGCCATCAAAACATTTATATAGTGATGCCTTGGTGTTCTACTGTTAGTGTAGTCTAACTTTTGTCCTGCAACTTTGTCATCATAATATTTTTTTATTTTTTTTTTCAAATTGGGGGTAGGGGAAGGGGCAGGGGATTTCAATGTGGGGAATCGAATCCTCATCAACAAGGTGGAAATTCAGAAAGCCAACCAACTGATCTACTAAGATTCCCCTCTCATCGTAATATTAGATTGTCCATTTTCTGTTGCACTTTTTGACTATGTGCACTATTTGAAAATCATGATATAACGTCTTTGATTGTGTTCAGAAGAGGTTTAAACTTGTATTTGTATATCCTGGAGCTATATGTGTCATATACTATTGTTCTATAGGTGCTAATTTCTGAAATTTCATCTATGTTTCTCCTGAAAGTCCAGTTATTTGGTTAAAATATCTGTAGATTGATATCCGACTAATGTTCTTCTTGTTTTTCCTTACAGAATCTGTTTCAGTTACTTTAAACCACTCATCTCTATTGTCCTCTTTCTTTGTTTAACATTGATTGATTTTTCAATGCAGCAATAAATGCTCTGTGTGGAATAGGGATCCTTTCGATTCCCTATGCACTCAAAGAAGGGGGATGGTGTAGCCTTTTCCTTCTGTTTCTTTTTGGAGTCATTACTTTTTATACTGGAGTTCTTTTGAAAAAATGTTTAGAAAGTTCTCCTGGTATTGAAACCTATCCAGATATTGGACAAGCTGCCTTTGGAATTGTCGGTCGAATAGTTATTGCTGTGAGTATGAGAAATTATTGACGACATATATACAAATGCTTTTCAATTTGTAGAGCAAGATTTTTGTTTAGTTACTAATGTTGAATTTTCATTAAATGCAGATAGCTTTGTACGCGGAACTATATGTAAGCATCTAGTTCTTGCTCTCTGCTTCATTCTAGTGCTGCAGTGTGTTGGCCTTAACGTGGAACTATTTTCTCTTCTTTGCAGTCCTCTTGCATAGAGTATTTGATTATGATGAGTGATAACCTCGGCGCTCTATTCCCAAATAGTCACATGGAATTTGCTGGAATTCATCTGAATTCTTATCAAATATGTGCCATTATTTCTACCCTCGTCATACTCCCAACGGTTTGGCTTAGAAATCTCAGTTTGCTGTCTATTGTTTCTGGTATTGGATCACTTTAGCTTACCTCAAAATGTCTCGAATTAGTTCATAGATGTTCTATTTGTGCTAATGTGTGTTGAATCCTGATGCTTGTAACATAGCCGGTGGAGTGATTGCACTGATTATCGTGGTAATCTGCTTGCTATGGGTCGGGGTGGTTGATGATGTAGGATTTCACCCAAGTGGAACCGCTATAAACATTGCAAGGTTACCCGTCACAATTGGTCTTTATAGTTTCTGCTATGGAAGCCATTCAGTTTTCCCAAATATCTACTCATCGATGAAAGAACCTTCAAGATTCCCTTCTGTTCTTCTTATAAGGTAAACTAAATGAATGAGGCTCTTACATATAGAATGACATGTTATTCTTTGATCAAAATGTACATCTGCAATTTGAAGGTTTCATATTTAACTTGTGTTAGTTCATACTGATATTACAGCTTCAGCACTGCCTTCTTTTCGTACCTTGGCGTAGCAATTTGTGGCTTTTTAATGTTTGGTGAAAAAACCAATCCACAATTCACTTTGAATTTGCCAGCAAAACTTGTTACTTCAAAAGTTGCAGCTTGGACAGTGGTAAGAATTATGTGTCTCTCATAGAAGACTGAATATTTTTACCCTGTTTCATGTCGGATGATTATTGAAAATCTGGATTAAAATTATGGTGTTTTTGGCAGGTCATAACCCCTTTAACGAAATACGCAATAACAATTACACCAATAGCTTTTAGCATAGAAGAATTCTTACCTTCACCTCAGTTTAGAACTTACGGTGTATCCATACTCATCAGAACACTTTTGGTGTTCTCAACTCTGGTCATTGCATTGTCAGTTCCATATTTTGGTATGTATTTTCATCTAACATATGCAATTGCAACGATATACATGACTACAAAAGGAGGAAACCATTAAAATTTAGAATGACCGACAGATTTGTGATCTGTTTTACCACTAAGATATTTCTTTTTGAAACTTCACTGCAGGTTCGGTAATGTCATTCATTGGGTCTTCACTAGTAATGTGTGTGGTAAGTTTAGCAAAGTTGCTCCATTAACTGAAATGGTGAAGCTAATTAGCTAAAGTAAACATAACTTGAATCTTTCTTTTGCTGCTTTTTTTCCAGTCTTTAATCCTTCCTTGTGCATGCTACGTCAAACTAAGCAAGGATCGAATCACACGATTTCAGGTAACTTTTCTCCATTTTTTTTGTTGAAAAAAGTAATTCTTTTCACCCCCTAGTTATGCTAAAAGTATTTATTTTCCTGTTGTACTACTCAGCTTGCAGCTTGCAGTTTCATCGTAGTGGTGGGACTGATTTCTGCTGTTATTGGCACATATTCTTCACTCACAAGCATGGCGTAGTTTGAAGACGGATGGCTTGGTCTCGTTATTGATAGAGTGAATAGATTTGTCATTTCTGATTCAAAATCATAGTGTTCTGATAGTCGGGTTTTTGTACACAATGCAGAGTGTAGCATTGATCAGAAAACACAGATCAATTTCAAAGTGAAGAGGGTTCAAAAGGAAACAGAGTACCACCAATTTTGTAGAATTGTTTGAGAGATCATGAAATTGTAGTAATAATTAGCAAGAAATTAGAACTTGATTCATTTTTTTTCTCTTAATGTTATCTTTTTAAGCCCTTTAAATTGTAACTAATCATTGTAACAGTAGTTAATCACATTGTTACTTCATGATTAAGCAGTTAATTAGACAAACAAGCTATCACCCTGGGGATTTATCTATGGCTTATCTTAGTACTAATCATCTATTTGTATCTACTTTTTCTTATATATTGATAGTATAACCACTAATTTGGTCCAACTTACGGGTACACAACTTGAACTTCGATATGTGAAATTGGACTCGGCTCTAATATTTCTAGAATATGCATGCACCACTAAAGAAAGGAGAATTTGAAAATGATTCATTTTCATCCTTTGAGTAAATAATTCAATATTCAATCAAGTGCAACAAGGGCAACAATGGGTCGCGATCCTGCGAGGATGAGCTAACTCCAAAAATCCGTCTTTAGTTTGGATTGCAGACCGTAACTTGCCTGCATTGAAGCCGGAATCACTAGTAATCACTGGTCAGGCATATGGTGGTGAATTCGTTCCCGGACTTCATATACACCGCCCATCACATTATGGGAGTTGGTCATGCCCGAAGTCATCACCTTAACCGCAAGGAGGGGGATGCCTAAGACAGGGTTAATGACTGGAGTGAAGTTGTAACAAGGTAGCCTTACTGGAAGGTGCGGCTGAATCATTCAACCCTTTTGTAGCATGAGATCTAACACATAATATCAAATGAAATTTCGGAAATACATACATAATACACTTAATTTGGAGAATTTTTTTTCCCTCTAGTTTGCTTGAATGTAAATATAGTAATTTTATGTAATTCACCTACTTTCCTTCTCTTCTTAGATTTTGCTTTTCTGTGTGAATATCGGGTAGAGTTGAATCTAGACTTTTAAGTTTATAATCACGATTCTCTTTGTTTACTACGTTTTCAACATAATTAAGTGCACTTCATAATAAATACAGAATTTGAATCAAAATTATTGAGTTCTATCGAAACCGTACAGTATGAGTAGAATGTTGGTGTGGTTTGAATAGTCACAATTAGTCAGAGTTTGGATTGGTATGAAGGGATGTTGAATGAAGCAAAGGCCTACCATTGCTTGCCATGAAATTATCTTAACACACAAATTGGTCCTACATTCAAACTTTCCAACTGTTGCTATGTCCAGTTAACTACTTAGAATTGTGAGATACCAAAATGAAAACACCTCTCTTACCAATTTTAGCTTCTTCACTTCTTTTCTTCCCTTACATGTCTTATTTCACCAGTTCCTTCTAGTTTCTATGTATTTTTAAATTCACTTTTTATCGTCCGATTGAAAAAAATGAAAATAATCTCTTATATTTATTTAGAATTTAAATAAAAGAAAATAATTTAAGGGTGGAACTTAGTTGCATTCATGCTAAATAGGTAGGAGTATGTTACTTCAATTACGTCTTTCTTTTTCTTGAGTCGAGGGTTTGCCAAAAACAACCTCTCTGCCCTCCCTAAATCTTACTCTGTGGAAATACTAAAGTATTGAAAGAAATTGGATCGGATCACCTATATGGGTCAATCCAGATCCATATTAATAAATTAATAATATAAATATTTAATTTATTACTAAAAAAAAATAGACACAACTATTTGAAAAATTGTGTCCATTTAGACTTATAAAAGATTTCTATTGAAAAAGAAACAACATAACTTTTCTCCAAAACAAAAAGAAAAAGAATAGTACTTTCTTCTTTCTGCTTCTTCTTCTAATTCCGACAAGATTCCATTGAAGGTCTTGTGCATATTTCTTCTTTGAAAAGCATTGAAACGTACACTTCTATCACAAGATACGATTTATAGACTGTAATTCTTATAGTTTGTGTCTATTTACATGTGATTGCACCTTTAGACTAGTGAAACAAATTCAATAATCCTGCAAACAATGTGTTTGTTGATTAAATTCTTCAAGTATGTTGTAAAACAACAAATAAATAAGTAATGAAATTCTACAGTAAACGACATATAACTAGTATCATTATCATTTTGTGATATAAACATTTGTATCGTATTTTTAAAATTTTTTTTTAACAAATTGTATTACACAATCATCGTAACGTTATTTTGCTTAAAGTTTACACGCAGATTGAAAATACATTTCCATAAGATATCCTTTAATACTAATTAATAATTGGAATGGCACAGACATAATTATTTTATTAAACATATGCTTTATTGATATGGCCATGTGCCTTCCCTGCCTAGCTTATTAATGAAATGATTTAACTTGATAAAAAAACATATGTAACTGCCATTAGACCTATCGATCGGTAAGTGTTAGGATCTCATAAGATAAGTGTAGAAGTCTAAACACTTTTAAAACAATGTGAATCATTTTTTTTCGATCATGTGATATAATTTGACTTTATACG
>JAOTQR010000002.1:20236087-20260509 GCA_025774065.1 Solanum ossicruentum | reverse complement strand
CCCCACCCCCCCCCCCCCCCCCCCCCCCCCCCAAACCCTAAATTGCTTTTTAAATGTACTTTAAAAAAAACAATTTATTTACAACCTCCACCTGTACTCCTCAAATGTTTTAAAAAATTAAACTTTTGTTATTTCCCTCCCCCCATTTTCAGTCCCTCCCAAATAAAAAGTTAATTTATTTTTTAGAAAATTTAAAAATTTTTACTTACCCTTACCAACCCCAACTTCTCCCAATAGAAAATTAATTTACATTATGAATGAGTCTCTTTTATCCATATTACTATTAAATTACCCACTTTTAAATGGGTAAATAGGATCTTTACCCATTTTTTTATCCATTTTAAACGAGTTGGGTACCCAACTCGTTTAAAATGGATAAATCTGGATTGATACCCAAATAACTTACTCATTTTGCCATCCCTAATTAGAACAAACTTTTTAATGTTTCATACTTCTTGGGCTCATAAAATTGATTGACTTGTAATGAGGTCAGCAGTAGTCAGAGGCAAATAAGAACACCTTTGCTTAGACACGGTCCTTTTCAAGTGGCATCAGGGAGGATCAGAAGTTTTGAGGATAAGGAACATAGTCATAGTTACAGGATTTGCAGCTTTCTTCCCTATCCTTTTCTCTTTTATATATTGGATACTCATTGACCCAGAGAAGCAAATGATGTTCTACATGTTTTATTGCGATGGTACTTGTTGCTCTCTTAATCTGTGTTGCCTTCTTGTTAGATGATATCAATTAATCAAGCAACTATGCTGCGGTCACAAACTAGTTAGGTTCAGCTGGATGAATCCTCTATATCTTTTCCGCTCTCTCATTTCATTCCAATAGTTCTTAGTTCTTATTAGATGAATTATTTAGGAAAAATAGCTTGGTATAATGTTGGTACAAAGTGCAAATGCTTCCCTACAACTTCCGTAATTTTTATTGTTCAGTACGGTGCTTACCCTCTTCCCATTCATAGAACTGTGCCCCTTGATGTCTACCCCAAAACTCTCCATTTTTCCCTTTGTTTGGAATGGGGGAGGATTATTTGATGTGATTTTATTAACCCTAGTTATTATATGTTTTAACTGCCGGGATTAAAATGAATTTATCAAAAGGATGTGGTATCTTGCATTACCCTGATTTTCAATAGTAAATTCTTCCATTTTAGTTTTTGTACTGTGGGAGGAGTATCAATAAATAGGATAAGTGAACTTGACATGTAATCCCTTGTCCTCTTCTCAGAGGCTTGACAACAATCCCTTTGATCCCTTGTTGATATTTGTATATCTTCCCTTGCTCTTGGTTAAAGAAGACGGAATTGATTCTTAGAAATGAATCTTGACATGTAATCCCATGTTGTCTTGTCAGAGGCTCGACCATCTTGGAGTTCCTGCCGAGACTTTGGAAAAACTACAGCCTGGTTTAGTTGTTTACGTGAAGAATAATAAGTCGCAGATGGCAGAGTTGATCCCTGCACTTTTGCCTAGTAATGAGGAGGCAGTGGAGGTTATTAAAGAACAACAAATGGAGTCTCCAAGATCCACGGTCAGCTCAAGCTTTAGTGTTAAGGATTTATTCGAAGAAAGTATGGATTGGATACAGTGGTTGATGTTTGATGGTGAACCAAGTATAGCTCTGGAGCAACTGGAAGACACTGGTCAGCGTGGTGTTTGTGGGGCTGTTTGGGGTAACAATGACATTGCATATCGTTGCCGTACATGTGAGCATGATCCGACATGTGCAATATGTGTTCCATGTTTCCAGAATGGGAACCACAAGGACCACGATTACTCTATTATTTATACAGGTGGTGGATGCTGTGATTGTGGAGATGTTACTGCTTGGAAACGTGAGGGATTTTGCTCCAAGCACAGAGGTGCTGAGCAGATACAACCTCTTCCAGAAGAGTTTGCAAACTCAATGGGGCCTGTACTTGATCTGTTACTTTCTTGTTGGAGAAAAAGGCTTCTATTTCCAGATAGTATCCATGGGAGAAATCCAAGAAGAAATGATCAGGATACTGACCTCAAAATGGTTACAGACGAGTTAACATCTGCAGTGGTGGAGATGCTATTGAAGTTCTGTAAACATAGTGAAAGTTTGCTTAGTTTTATCTCTAGGAGAGTATCTTCTTCAGCAGGGTTGCTAGATATTCTTGTGAGGGCAGAGAAGTTCTTGATCACTGAAGAAACTGTCAAGAAGATTCATGAATTGCTGTTGAAATTGTTGGGTGAACCTCAATTTAAATATGAATTTGCGAAAGTATTTCTCAGCTATTACCCTACTGTTGTGAATGAGGCAACAAGGGCTTGTAATGATACAGTTTTCAACAAATATCCATTGCTATCAACATTCTCAGTGCAGATATTCACGGTGCCTACTTTGACCCCACGTCTTGTGAAGGAAATGAATCTTCTACCCATGCTGTTGGGATGTTTAGGGGACATACTTGCATCTTGCGCTGGAGAAGATGGTAAACTGCAGGTAATGTTGTATGATAATTATTCTAAACTAAGGAGCATTATATTATTGTGCGAAATGTGAAGTTCTTATATAAGCTTATGTATGTAGTTTTCCTTTTCTTGATCATATTTATATACTCATTAAATTGTAATAGTTTGTCTTTTTTACCCTCTTTCCTTCTATGTTTAGACATGTCTTAAATCTCGCTGTGTAGCTTATGTACTAATACGGGTAAACCATGATGCAATAGTAAGAATTGCTGTTGTTTGACCAGAAGGTCATGCTACAAGCTGTGGAAAGAGCCTCCTGTAGAAATGCAAGGCAAGGCTGCGCACAATAGATCCATTATGGGCTGGTCTTCTCTTGGACCGGCACATAAGAGGATCTTAGTGCATCGGGATGCCCTTTAGCTTATGTACTAAGCAGGCTGGTCCTGTTCTTGGATGGTCTGCAAGATTTTGTAAATTTGGTGCAGACTTCTTCTGCTATCTCTACATAACTGCTCTGACTTTTCATATGCACAGGTAGATTAAGGTATTAATCACGCTTTTCCTATGCACAGGTAGATTAAGGTATTAATCACGTCAAATGTAAAGCTGAAAATGAAATCATAATACTCAATTTCCTTTAATAAGTTGGAATCAGAATACATAAACTGTTTTAGTTTCTGCAATATGTAGACAAGTGCGTGAACTGAAGGCCATTAACTCTCCTGCTCAGGATTTATTTTCATCTTATTTGAACAGAATAACCTTGGATGGCCAAGTTTGATTTTGAATCTTCTATGTATTATTAATTGGCCTAATAATCAAATGCAAGTTCTTCGCTTTGCTCTTTTTTTTCCCTTCTCTAGATCAACTTCACAACTCCGACTATTCTTCAATGTACCTCATACTTCAACTAATCCTCAATGCTGGTTAATTACGAAGCAGATTCTTTTTTCTAGGGAGTTTCTTTTTGTTAAAATGCATTGAACTCTAATACAAGTTACCTTTCTCAAAAAAAGAAATACATTGAACTTGAGAAATATTGGAGAAGAATATTATTGAATTGTTGTCCCTATATTATTACATTGAGACTCTATTTATAGATACTACATTTGACTACTTTTCCAACTAGGATACTATAATATAATCCTTTTCCAATATTATACAATCATTTTTCAAGTAGGATTTTATGTGCTATTCCTTTTCCTAATCCCATTTAGAGTAGGATTGTAGATAATATTCTTGTTTCTATTCCTGTTCTAACACTCTTCCTCAAGCTGGTGCATACAAGTCATATGTACCTAGCTTGTTACAAATGTAATTAATACAAGAATCGATGGGGTGCTTGATGAGATATCTGCAAGTTGATCATCGGCCTCACAAAATTGTCAGTCAATCTCAATGTGCTTAGTCTTCTCATGAAATACTAAGTTGCTGTGTTAAGCTTCCCAAACCAAGCTCAAAAGACTATTTCATATCATAGAATGACTTACACAATCGATATACAAGTCCACCTGACTCCCCTTAAGCAACAAAACTAGGTGGTTGCTCTGTATAGACTTCTTCCTTGAGACGATCGAGAAAACATTCTTAAGGTCCAATTGATAAAAAAGCCAATAGAGAATGGCACACAGATTAAAAAAAAAGGACATATGCAATTTTGGCCACAGGAGAAAGAACGTCACTCTAATTTAGCCCAAATATCTGAGTATATCCTTTTTTTCTTGGAAAAAGTAAATTTGAAACAAAAAACAGAGAAAACACAGCAAAAAAACTCAGATTTGTCGGAAACAATGCAATGGTTATTGAAAAGTGCTTGCATTCTGGTATAAAATATACGGATAGTCTCAAAGTCAAAAGATGAGTAGACATTAAACAAGAAAGTCATTGGTTGGAACATGCTCACGTGACGAATTATTAGATTTGATGGTTGAAAGTGGTCATAAATTGGCGAAATAAAATTATAGGTAGGGTCGAAATATGACACAACCCTACTGAGAAAGAGAATTATATAGGTAGGGTTGGAATGATGGAACGATCCTACTGGAAAACAAAAATTACACAGGTTAGATCATATTGACAGCACGACCCTACTGAAAAAGAGAAATTGTATGGATAGGGTCAGAATGATGGTATAATCCTACAAAGAAAGAAATATATGGGTAAGGTCGGAAAATAGTTACAGGAAAGATGACACAGTGCTACATAAATTAAATATGAAAAAGTAGTCACCGGAAGGGTCACACGATGCTACATAAATTGAATATGAGAAAATAGTCACAAAAAAAATACGGTGACCTAATTGTTTTGCTAACATAATCATTTGTAAAACGGGCAGCATATATGGGTCATAGCCGCCCGCCGACAGTGGAAGCTCTTTGATTTTTTACCAGGACCGTAGAAGCTCTGATACCATGTGACAAATATTGGGGAAGAACACTATTGAATTGTTGTCCCTCTATTAATACATTGAGACCCTATTTATAGATACTATATTAGACTCCTTTTCCAACTAGGATACTATAATACAATCCTTTTCCAATATTATACAATTATTTTCCAAGTAGAACTCTATATACTATTTCTATTTCTAATCCTATTCTAAGTAGGATTGTAGATAATATTCTTGTTCCTATTCCTGTTCTAACAAAACTCATTTGTTGGTATCACACTAACTTTTGGAAACTTTATACCCACCTGAAAGGTCAAAAGGTTGAAAAGTGAGAAAAATGGAAGAAGAATCCCATCATCTTTGTCGGAACCTCGTCGGAAAATCACTATCGATAAAAGTCCTCCAAACCAAATTTACAAAAAAAAAGAAAAAGGAAAAAATTTGAAATCTAATTAAAATCAAAAAAGAAAACAGAAGTGGAAGAAGAACAAGGTGTGTGTAGACAATAAGTAATTTTTACTTATTTAATTTTGTGGAAAATTAGTTTTGTTGTTCTTATAATTTATTTTAAAATTATTTACACCTAAATTCCACACGTCCTTTTTAATTAGGCGTCATGCCACGTCGTCCAGAAGTGTATTACACGCACTTTATAGTTTGTTTATTGTAAAAGAAGTGTCAAAATGATACTGTGAGAAATATTGGAGAAGAATATTATTGAATTGTATCTCTATATTATTACATTGAGACCCTCTTTATAGACACTGTATTAGACTTCTTTTTCAACTAGGATACTGCATGATAATCTTTTTCCAAGTAGGATTCTATATGCTATTGCCGTTGTAACTAGGATTATATATACTATTCTTGTTTCAATTTCTATTCTAACATTCACCCTCAAGCTGATGCATACAAGTTATATGTAACCTACATTGTTATAAATGTAATTGAACACTTAGACTTCACAAAATTGACAATTAATCTTAATGTGCTTATTCTTCTCATGAAATATTAGATTTTATGCAGAATGTGATAAAATACATAATGATCAGCTCCACTATATGTCATGCCAAACTCCTAAATTATTTGTTTCAGTCCATAGAATGATCTGCGTAATCGACATACGAGGCTATTAAACTCCCTGCAAGCAACAAAACTATGTTGTTGCTCCATATAGACTTTTTCATAGTGTAGTGGCCACCGGAAAGTGCTCAAAATTTTGTGTAAAATATATGGATCATCTTGGAATCAATAGAAGAATCGATATTAAACAAGAAAGTCACCAAAAATTTCGGTGGCACTTGCTCATGCGTTGGAGTATTAGATTTACTGGCCGAAAGTGGTCACAAGTTGAGAAATAAAATTTGATGGGTTGCCTTGGAATGATGGCACGACCTTATTGGAAAATAGAAAATATATATGAGGGTTGGATTTACGGTATGACCCTATGGAAACAAAGAAATTATATGGGTAGGGTTGAAATGATGGCACAACCCTAACAAAAAAGAAAGTAGTCACCGAGAAGATGGTACAGTGGTGCACAAATCGGATATGAAAAAGTAGTTAGCAGAAAGATGGACGGTACTACACAAATCGGTTATGAGAAAGTAGTCACCAAAAAGATCATGACAAATAAGATATGAGAAAGTTGTCACAGGAAAGATGCACGGTGCTATGTAAGTTGGATGTAAGAAAGTAGTTACTTCAAAGATGGCACGATGTAGATATGAGAAACTAGTCCGAAATATGTACGGCACTACACAAATCAAATATGAGAAAATAGTCACCTGAAAGACATGATGATCCAACTTTTGCTAACATGATCATTGGCCAGAGAGGCGACATATATGGGTCATAGCTGCCTGTCGGTAGCGGTAGCTCTTTGATTTTCTACTAGGATTGTAGAAACTCTGATGCCATGTGAGAAATATTGGAGAAGAATATTATTGAATTTTGTGTCTATTTTTTTACATTGAGACCTTATTTATAGACACTACATTAGACTCTTTTTCCAACTAGGACGGTACATCATAATCTTTTTTCAAGTAGGATTCTATATACTATTCCGCTTTCTATTCTAAGTAGGATCGTGTATGCTACTCTTCTTCCAATTCCTATTCTAACAAACAAACTGGACCTTAGTTGTGGTGTTTAAAATGTACAAGACGTACTTGAGGTGTTTAAGTGAGAGTTTGTGCCAACTTTAAGGGGATGCCAATGGGTTCCGCCTTATGTTTTAGATACTTTTATCATTTAATTATCAATACGAAGAATACCAACTGTAGAGTGACTTTCTTACCAAAGATCAGGCAGATGGAGAAAATCACTTAGCTTATTGCCTATGTAGGGTTTCAAAGTGGTCTTTTTTCTAACTTTATCAATCGTTGGTGAATTTTTTTGTTTCAATGGTACAGGCAATAAAAGCAGTACGAGCTGGTATTTAACGTATCAACTGCAAGTTCTTATGAATTAGGTGTTTTTTCAACTGGTCATCATATATTTTCCATGGTCAGATGCTCTTTAGTGCTATGTGTTTGAGTGTGAATAATTATTTATAGTCTAAGTTTAGTTTGACGATTTAATGTTTATGAATTTTCTGAAGCACTCCTTTGTCAGATTTTTCACCATTGGCTTTTCTGATGTTCTTTATTAGCTTATAGAATATGCTTCTATGTTGTGTTTTGGGGATGATCGATTAAGAGGAATTTTCAAGTGCTTCCCTCGTGGTCTGTTTCTTTTCTGCAACAGAGTAAGTGTGTTGATGGCAATGTCTAGCAGGTCATCTGAGCATATATTGCTCTTGACGTAGTTTATCAGGAAGTTAATTGATGATTCGTATGATTTCGACTTAAGAGAAACAATGAATGAAAAAAGGTGCATGCTTGATGAAGGTGCTGAGTTTTCTTTGAGAGAAAATGTGCATGCTTGTAGATACTTTAGTTTTGCTTCTTTTCTTGGGCTTATTTCTACCAATCAAACAAGTACGTCATCCGAAATGTATGAGCATTTGATGTGAATTTTGTTTCTTTAGGACCTTGGGCCCTTTGCAAATGAACAAATATTTTTTTTTTAAAAAATTATTTGATAGTTCTATTTAGCAGTGACATAATTGGTTTTGATGATTTTCTGCTTGTTCTACCCAACTTCTATGGTCTTGTCAGTTTATTTTCACCGTTAGTGGTATTACCATCCTTCTGAATTGCCAATCGTTGGTTTGCTTGGTTATTCAGGTCGTGAAATGGGCAGATTTGTATGAAACTACTCTCCGTGTGGTTGAAGATATTCGATTTGTGATGAGCCATTCTGTTGTACCTAGATACGTAACTCATGATCGACGAGATATATTGAAAACATGGATGAAACTATTGGCTTTCGTGCAAGGAACGAACCCACAAAAAAGAGGAACTCGCATTCTTGTAGAAGAAGAGAATGAGAATATGCATTTGCCTTTTGTTCTGGGTCATTCTATTGCAAATATTCACTCTCTTTTGGTGGGTGGTGCTTTCTCTATGAGTAGTACAGAAGATGCTTCTGATGCTTTCTTCAACACACACACCGAAGATTTTGAAGACCAAGATAGCCAACGACATGCAAAAGTTGGAAGGCTATCACAAGAAAGTTCTGTATGTAGTATGGCTGGGAGGAGTCCATTTGAACATGCATCCAGGGTTCCTGAAGTAAACTATGATAGTTTTCCAATACCATCATCTGTTTTATATTTAACATTCGAGTGCCTGAGGGCCATTGAAAATTGGCTTATAGTTGATAACCCTTCGGGACCTCTCCTTCACATATCATGTCCAAAAACAAGTCCTACTCCAGGCAATAATTTCTCTGTGTTGAAAAAAACACTCTCAAAGTTTAGAAGAGGCAGAGAAATGCTTAAATCTCAGCGCCCTCCTTCAACTGATGTTAGACTCTTGACTTCTGCTGAAGGTTATAGTAAACAATACTCTCATCCTTCCCTAAATGGTCAGACTACCATGGATTCTGGCCAGGGTTCGGCCCAAGAAGCAGCTTGTCTTGGTGGTCATGATGACAGTATGCTGGAAGGAGATAATGCATCTGAACTAGAAGCTCTGCGCTTGCTGAGTTTGTCTGATTGGCCTGATATAGTATATAAAGTTAGTTTGCATGATGTATCTGTTCACATTCCATTGCATCGGTTACTTTCAATGGTTTTACAGAGGGCGCTAGGCAAATGTTATGGGGAGACTGCACAACCACTTGCTAGTTCTGCTAATTTGTCATCTTCTGTCCATCATGACTTTTTTGGCCATATTCTGGGAGGGTACCACCCACAGGGTTTTTCTGCCTTCATTATGGAACATGCTCTTCGGATTAGGGTGTTTTGTGCTCAGGTTTATGCTGGAATGTGGCGAAGGAATGGTGATGCTGCTATATTATCCTGCGAGTGGTATCGCTCTGTCCGCTGGTACGTAAATAGCTCATTGTGCAATCTTTATTCATGGCCCTATGATGAACAATAGCGAATTTCTTTTGTTATGCTAATCTATATGAGATTTAATCTTTAATATTCCTTTGGATAGTATTAAGCCAATCTTCCTTTAAACATTTTGTGCAGGTCTGAGCAGGGTCTGGAGCTTGACCTCTTTCTGCTACAATGCTGTGCTGCACTAGCTCCTGCTGATTTGTATATCAGTAGAATTTTAGAACGTTTTGAGCTATCAAATTACCTATCCTTCAATTTTGAACGTCCTAGTGAGTATGTGACTCACATTTTCTTTTTTACTTTCCCCAATGACTTCCAATTTCAACCCACTATGTGATTGCTTCTATGGATCAAGTATAAAGCAATATTTTCTTTAATTTGATGATGTATGTATACCATCAGGACATAAGGGATGATCTTGACACTTAGATTGGTCACTTTCAGAATAATCCTGTTCCATAATTTGTCTTAATTGTGCAAAGGTACTCTTTGTGATTAGTACTGGCCTTTTCAATTGATACATGTTCACCTATATTAAACAGTGGTTAAATCCTTGATTAATTACATCTTTCCTGACATTTTTATGCAGCAATTCCATTTTGAAAAAGAGGTAGTGAAAAATATCAATCATTTTATGTATTTGAGATTTTTTTATGATAGTTTTTCTCCTTAGAATACATTATTCTGATGCCTTCTCTATATTTACAGCACATGCACATGTTACTTACATATGTTGATAGTTTTTCTCCTTAGAATACATTATTCTGATGCCTTCTCTATATTTACAGCACATGCACATGTTACTTACATATGTTCTTTCCAGAATTTTTTATATTTTCTCACTTGGTAGGTGAATAAAATCTTCTCCAACAACAAACAGAATATAACCTAGGAAATGATAGAAGTTGTTGTCGTGCCACTGCTCTTATTAAAATTTGTAATTTTTTAGCTCCACTGGAGCCAAAGATGTTAAATCATGTCCTACTAAATGGCAGAGGTGTCTGCACAATCTGGATATCCTGAAACTTAAACAGATAAAAAGAAGATTGGACAATAGGTAGGCCCTAGGGACATACTTCTTATGAGTAAATTCTCCATTGAAGTGCGTGTGTGGGGAGAGGGGTAGATATTGAACCTTACCGTGATATTAATATCTAAAAATGTAATACATGAAGATACAGGACATGGTAATGTACCTCTTATGCTATGTAGTAGTTATACATACTTGACTCTTTACACTCAGTACTTTTAGGAAGTTTTTATATCATGCCTATAGAGATCATTATACATGTTTGAAAAAACATATATCTAGGGATGTGTTTAACATCGATGAGTTGCGTCATCCTTAAGCATTAACATGACTTTTTTGAAGAATTATCCGAAAAAAGTAACTCTTTTTAAGATAGTTTGCTGCAGGGTTTTTGGTTGCCCTGAAAAAAGGGGTTTGGGTTCGTATAGGGGTTTTTTAGTTGCTACTATATAGTTCTTTGAGTTGATTGATAGTCTTTCCTTTGTGCTATTGCTGGACATGGGCATAAATTGGCTTATATGCATACTGTTAACTAGACTTAAAAGATCTGATTTACATGAGATCTGCATTTTATATTTTGATTGGAAGTCTACCTTGTTGTATATGTTCAGTATTGATAATGTGTGATGCTTTGGAACCTCACAAGTATGTTCCCCATGCATCTGCCACTTGTTCTGTCTAATACATTTTGTCATTCTTTCTAGGTACGAACCCTCTTTAGTTCAAGAGATGCTTACTCTTATTATTCAAATAGTGAAAGAACGGCGGTTTTGTGGGCTAACCTCCAGTGCATGTTTGCAAAGAGAATTAGTATATAGACTATCAATTGGTGATGCCACTCATAGTCAACTGGTGAAGTCTCTTCCTCGTGACCTGTCCAAGATTGGTAAATTTCAGGAAGTTTTGGACAGAATAGCAATCTATTCAAATCCATCTGGCATGAATCAGGTTTATATCTGATATTTGGTACATTTTTTAATCCTTGTACATTTCCAAGGGAAAACAATTTGATGATTCTGTCCTGTCATATTTCCTAATTACTTATCTATCACAGGGTATGTACAAACTGCGGTTGCCCTATTGGAAGGAACTGGATCTGTACCATCCTCGCTGGAATTCAAGGGACATGCAAGTAGCCGAAGAGAGATATATGCGTTTCTGCAATGCGTCGGCATTGACGACTCAGCTTCCAGGATGGAGCAAGATTTATCCACCACTTGGTCGTATAGCTGAAGTTGCTACCTGTCGGACAGTCCTCCAAATTGTCCGCACCGTTGTATCATATGCTGTGTTTTCTGATACATCAAATGCTTCACGTGCTCCAGATGGTGTTCTGTTAAGAGCACTGCATTTGCTGTCACTAGCATTGGATATTTGCCATGCGCATAGGGAGTCTGGCGAATGTAGTTGCTATAATGGTGATGATATTCCAATTTTAGCTCTAGCTTGTGAAGACATATGTGTGGGTAAATTTGGTGATCAGAGCTTGCTATCTCTTCTCGTTTTGTTAATGAGGCAACACAAGAAAGAAAATTACTTTGTGGAGGCTGGAATGCTTAACCTCTTTTCTTTGGTTGAAAGTCTTCTGAAGAGATTCGCTGAACTACAACCTGAATGCATGAAAAAACTGCAAGATCTTGCTCCAGATGTGGTCAATCAATTATCTCGATCCTTCCCAAGTGGTGATACAAATAGCTTCAGATCATTTCCAGACAGTGATAAGCATAAGGCTAAAGCTCGAGAGAGACAAGCTGCTATGCTGGTGAGATTACAGAATAGAAGTAATGATTTGTTGCTCAATAATTTGCTAAATATGTATAATTTGTTTTTTGCTCTCTAGACTATTAACCTTAACTTGTTCATTTTGCTGCTGTGTTGTGTTTGGCTGTTAGCTATGTATCTCAAAACTTGAGAAGTGGAAATTCCTTATTTGGCATACAACAAGGGAGGGATAGCCTAATTGTAATGACCGGCATCCAACCATAAGGTTTGGGGTTCGAGTCACCAAAGGCTCAAAATGGGGAACATGCAACTGTTGGATTTCTAGGTGGAGGGTTTGGGGTTGTGATCTGTACCAAATAAAAATCATAATTATCCTTAAATGGACAGGTTTCAGCATTCTCCATGTGCAAAATTTGTAAGCATGTAATTTTGAAACATATTGGGAATCCTCATGGATTAGAAGCCCCACAAATGTATATGACAGAAGAGATGCTGAAAGAGTGTGTGGGAGTTGCCGTTCTGAGACTCGAGGGAGTGCAAGGATATATGCTAGGATGGCAAACTTTTTTTTCCGAAAAGAGCATACTTCTTTTTTTTGAAAACATAGAGGTCTAACGTCAAGGTAACATCATCCTGGATAAGAACAGAGAATAAGGAAATAATTAGTTGTAGCAACAAATGATTATAAGGGTTAACCTAGGAGGGAAATCCTCCATCTGCTTATACAAGTGGAGTCCATACTATTTACATGAAAATGAATAAATGGAGGACTAGTTGATTTCATCTTATCCAGCAGAAAACTTTTGGCACGAATCCAGTTTAAGCAAAAATCTTATGTTTCATGTTTTAAAATTGTTTTTTTCCTAATAGCAGCATTGGATGAAACCATGCTTAGTATAAAATTCTTTATATAACACAGAAGGGTGATGTTATTGTAATGATAAACTACATTGATCTCCTCTCTAGTTTGTTACAATCACATAAATGTACTCTCTATTATGTAAAATCACATTCTTCCCTGTCAATGACACTTGGTTAGTGGTTTTAATTGTCTCCATTATGCCTTACCTGGACGATAGTCATTAATTTTTCAAGTAAAATGATAAGCTAAAAAATGCAGCAGTTGATTAATGAAGTATCTGTTTTCTTAACTAAGAAACTTATGTTAACATTTGTGTCACAACAAATGTAATTACAATGAAAAATAATACAGCTTATTATAGATTAAAAAGTATCCCTACTTGAAGTATTTACTGAGCTATTGGTGGGGGTGGGGGTGGGGGGTAGGGATTCGGTGAAAACATTGGAGATGTTCTCACCAATCTCTCGGATGTAGATTGTGAATATTCTTTTCTTCCGAAACTGGTAACTTGTAGATTGAAGAGTATTCTGCCAGTCAGGTTCAAATCCTTTTTTTTTGGGGGGGGAGAGAGTTGTATATCAGTAGTAAATTGTACTCACTTCAACAACTGTGGAAGTGACCCCTAATTACAATGTGACATGCACAGATGCCCTTCCCATCTTATAATGAGCTTATTATCCTAATTTGGAACAAGTTGATAGGACCCCTTTTTTCACGTCCCTATGTTTCCCGTGGGGAAACATGGGGGTGAAAAAAGGAAAGAGAGGGATGGGGCTTCTCTCGCTTTTGGCATTGTGAGAGGGGCTTATGTGACGGGCTATTAGCTTAGTGGTAGAGCACGCTCCTAATAATTGTGTCTTTGTGCCTGGACTGTGAGGGCTCTTAGCCACATGGATAGTTCAATGTGCTCATTGGCGCCTTACCTTGAGATGTGGATCATCCAAGGCACATTAGCATGGCATACTCCTCCTATTCGAACTGGAGTTTGAAACCAAACTCCTCCTCTATCTTCTGACAAGGAATCTGGAAAGTTTCAAGTTAAAATCCTAGTGGAGGGAATAATTACTAGGTGATTTCTTCCCATCTTTCCAAGCTTTGGGGACAATGTTATCCGGTACCTGTAATAATGGAAGGTAGCAAACAGGTGGGATAATTAGGCATGTGCACAAGCTGGCTCGGACACCATGGTTATTAAAAAAATATCTGCCTCACACTGGTTGCTGAGGCAAGAACATGAAGTCGGATACATAACTTTATCCTGCAATTCATCAAGGCATATACACAGGAGGAAGAGGATTCTGAATGTATCAAACTATACCTTTTTAGTATTATCTCAACCACATAATTTAATTAACGGAAACTCCTAACTGCACAAAACATTCTTCTGTTATTGCAAACAGGTTACTGTAATTATTAAAAAATGATTGCAAATAACCTCCTCCATGTTCCCTAAAAAAGTTGTAATGCGTAGCTGTGTCTACGAGTTGCTGCTTTATCCACCCACTAAGGATAATGCTGAACAATATCTTTCTGCATGATATCTTGAACAAGTTTCTAGTAGTAAGTTTAACAGAATCAAATTATATCATAGAGCCATAGAGGAAAGTATTATTCTGGATAAGCATCCAATGGTGTGGCTTTGTAGTCCATGGAGTGGGAGAACCAAGAGGTCTCACGTTCAAATCAAACCGAGGAAAAAATGCTAAGGGGTCGTTTGGTAGTGTATTAGAAGAAATAGTCCATGTATTACGTATGATATTATTATTTAGTATGCTGTTTGGTGGGAATCTTGGGCTTGTGTATAACTAATCTATGTATTAGTCATATGCCCTACATGGTATTATAGGTTGCATAATTGATACCTCTCATTTGGTCGTATTAGTATTACATAGGATTTTTTTTAGTGAAAGGTAACTTGTATTTCATATCCAACCAAAAGACTCAACACCAACAGATCAGGTGAGTTGAGGGGGAGCATTACATACATAGAAAACTCATAAGAGTTCCTTGTCAGTCTAGTAAGTTATAAACTGCCTATAAAATTTTTACCATATTTACCATCTCCCCTAATGGATCTTGTTTACACCAAACATAAAGAAGGTTGAGACCGTTCATCCTGATTTTGTGGATGGGATTGCTTTGATTCCTAAAATGTCTGAGATTCCTCTTCTTCCATACAGTCCACCAAATACAAGTCGGGATACTCTGCCACCAATCTTCCTCTGCATTTCTTTTGCCAATGCTATTCCAGTTTTTCCACAATGCTAGTTTTTCAACAGCACCAATGTTGTTCTTGGCATTGCCCAGTTCACCACCAATATACGAAAGAACAGGTACCACAGATTTACGGTTGTCTCATAGTGCATGAAGATATGCTCATTTTCAGCTTCGTTTTCACAGAGAAGTCATTTTGAGTAAATCTGAAGACCTCTTCTTTGTGGTCTTTCCTGAGTTAAGCATGCCCTTTTTGCTACCAACCACACATAACAAGATACTCTGTAGGGACATTTAGTCTTCCAGATCAATTTCCACGGCGAAGTCCTTAACACACCGACTCTACTTGAGATAGACCAATAAATATATTTTACATTGAATAGTCCTTTACTGGAGATGTACCAAACTGGTTTGTCTGGGACATTGGTAGTGCCTTCAAAGGCATTAATTTTCTGAAATAGTGCAATGACTCTGTCGACTTCCCAATCATCTAAGGCCCTTCTGAAGTTCTGCTCCCATGCATTAACTATCCATACTTGACCTATGTTTGCCTGCTTTTGTAAACTTAATGCGTAGAGATCTGTGAATAAGTTCTTTAAAATACTTTGGTCCATCCACCTATCTTTTCAAAATGAAGTTTTGGCTCCATCTCCCACCTTGATCTTGATATTGGGCCAGAACTCAGGGCATAGGTTTCTAATGGATCTCCATTGGCTACACATATAAGTGCTTTTCACCTCTTCAGTTGACCAGCTAGTCCTTTGACCATACTTTAAAGAAATAGCTCTCCTCCACAAGGCATTGTCCTCCATCGCGAACTTCCATATCCATTTTTGCAACTGAATTCTATTATGGAGGGGTAAGTTTTTGATCCCCAACCCTCCAAGCTTCTTACTGCATATTACTGAAGCCCACTTTACCAGATTTTTGTTCTTCTTTTCTTCACAGCGATTCCAAAGGAATTCCGTTCTCAGTTTGTCTGTTTTCTTCACTATTCTTTTAAGAATTGGAAAAACATGACATCATGTAGTTTGGCAGAGCATCCATGACTGAATTTATCAAGATTAATCTCCCCCCTTTCCCACCATGGGATTAAATATGTATAGACAAAAATCACCCCAAATCTTTTTAATCACTTTTTTTTCTTGATTTTATGTTTTAGTAAATTTATTTAAATAAATTAGCTTACAAATTTTATTTGTAGGTTCTTATTTACATAATATAAAAAATAATGTTTTGCCATGTCAAATTTTTAAAGTTTATTTATTTATGGGTTTATATTTACATAATATTAGAAAATTTGCCATGTCAAATTTTTTTTGACAATTATTTTGGTTGAGTGATTTTGTTGATACAAATGTCTATTTGAGTTTTATTGTCAGAAGACAAAGTTCAATGATTTTTCTAGATAAATTCTCAAAGTTGAGTGACTTTTTAAGATATTCCATATTAAAACTACAACTTGCAATTTTTATGTGTAAGTGTAGATGGTTTATTTGATTTTACTATTTTTTACCATCTTTTCGATTTTAAAAGTGGAAGATCTATCTTATATTAAATTGGAAATTGACCTTTTGTGGGTGATTAATTATTGAGATGATAATTATTTACCCTCATATAATTCAAGTAAGAAAAAAGAACAAACATGATGACAAAATTGTTACTCTCCTAGCTAGTTAGAAGGCCACATGAAAAAAATAATATTATCCATCAATTATCTACCTTGATGCAATTATCTACATTGGAAAGAAGTTTTTTGTAGATTTCAAAACCAAGCACAAAATTAGGTGGGAAGCAATGAACCAAACACCTGATAAAAAATAATCCTTGCATTACTAATCCTTGCATTGCTAATCCCTACGTTGCTAATCCTTGCATTATTCATCTTCGTACCAAATGACCAGAAGTGATTTTCTTACATCAACCTAAGCCTTGGTGTACAGAGTTACTCAGTACCTAGTGGAATAGTCAAGGTGCAGAAGTTGGCCGAACAATGCTGTCAATTTTAAAAAGAAGAAATTATTGTTCCAGATAAAGGTAGTTGGTACCTGTTTGAACCTACAACATGCCAAATATGGTGAGAAACATATACAAATGCATCTGACCTTGTTCAAAAGCTCTTTGGCGCCCAAAAGAATGATGTGCTGCAATATAATTCTCTCTAAAGTTGAAGCTGGTCTGCTTTTCCCTCTGTAATTAGAAACATAAATTTAGAAAATTTTGTTCTAACATATCATATATTTAGAATGTTACTTGTTTCATTGTCATTATATTGTTTACTGCCATTGTGCTATGTTGCCATACCATAGTAGAACCAGAGAAAAATTAATCCTTCTGTTTTCAATTAGTAATACTGGGAGAGTCTGGTTTGACTCGTCACTTTCTAACGTATTCCACGTATAATTTACAGGAGAAGATGAGGGTCCAACAATCCAAGTTTTTAGCAAGCATTGATTCCACAACAGATGTTGCCACAGATGATTCTAAACATGGCAAAGAGTTGTGCTATTCAGATGGTAGACCTAGATCAGAAGAAGCTACTCCAGTTATTTGCTCTCTTTGCCGTGATCCAAATTCTAAAAGTCCTATATCTTACCTAATTCTTCTTCAGGTAGGTGGCTCTATTTTATATGTTTATCAATTTCTTCTGTTCGGATATGACTGGTGCTTTGTCTGATTATTGAACTTTAATTTATTCCCTGATAAAGTGGAATAATACTTATTTCATCTTGATTCCTGAAACAAGAAATCCAGGATTCTCAGTTTCACCAACAAAGGTCCTCCTCCATGGGAACAAACTCGCCGCCATGGGAAAGAGACCACGTCTTGTGCAAAACAAGTGCCAGACATTTCATCTGAAACGAGCAATCTTTCTAGAAGTTCAGAAATTACTTCGCCATCTTGGTTAATGCAATTAATCCAAAATAAGGTAAATGAATTTGCTTTAGAAGGACAACCTAAGGAAGTGGAAGCATTCCTGGAATTCATCAAGGATAAATTCCCCTCAGTGAAGAACATTCAACCCTCTTGCGCATCAAGCACTGTAAAGAAAAAGACATCTTCCTGTGAGATGCTAGAAGAACACATGTACTCGTTGATTCGGGAAAAAATGGATGCTAATTCATGGAACTGGGATCTTTTACAAAATGATAGGAAACTTTCAGCTTTGGGTGATAATGGGAATGCTGAGTCACTTTTGCTTGGAAGATACATTTCTGCTCTTTCAAGAGAATGTAGTCCTTCTGCATCAACGAATAGCTGCAAGACAGAATTGAAATCAAGTATGCTGCTTCCAACATATAATGGATTTGGTCCATCAGATTGTGATGGAATATATCTTTCATCCTGTGGGCATGCCGTGCATCAGGGATGTGTTGACCGCTATTTATCTTCACTTAAAGAAAGGTAGTAATTTTTTAACCCAAAAAGAGGTTGCTTTGGCTTGAAAGCTTTGGTTTTGATCCATTCCTTTTGTTTTTGTACTTCTGGGACCGTCTTGTTGACCATTGAAGTGAATATTGCCTTGAGCCAATATCAATTTTTTCTGATTTGGCGGAGTTCTCTTTTTTCTTTGTCATAGGGTGGTTTTCCTTTATTGACCATGTATTCCAGACTACTTTATTCTAGAATTTCCTTCTCGAACTTAAATATGTTTCTTGTAACTTCCTATTTGTATGTGTTAATTGTGTTCGATAGTAAGCCTTCCCTTCAATTCTGCAAGTTTAGAGCAGTAATTGTCTCATATCTTTTACGCAGATACACCAGACAAATTGTTTTCGAAGGGGGTCATATTGTAGATCCGGATCAGGTAAGAAAACTCCATTCTAATTTCACTCTCTGCTCTCTGATGGAGGTGATACTAAATTATTTTGTTATTTTTTGCTGTTTTTCAGGGGGAGTTCCTCTGTCCTGTATGCCGTGGACTTGCTAACTCAGTTCTGCCAGCATTACCTGCTGAAACTAAAAGGTCAATACCATCTCTTTCAACTGGTCCGTCAGATCCTGTAGGCCTTTCAACACTTCGTTTTCAAGAAGCTTTATCTCTCCTGCAAAGTGCAGCTGATGTTGCTGGAACTAGAGAGATTTTACAGTGTCTTCCACTTCAGCACGTCGGGCAGATGAGGGTAAATCTTGAATATGTGGTTCGGGTATTATGTGAAATGTATTTTCCGGGAAAAGATAAGATTTCAGAATCTGGTAGGCTTAGTCACTCCCTGATTTTGTTTGACACACTCAAGTACTCACTTGTATCGACAGAAATCGCTTCCCGATCTGGGAGTACTTCTTTAGCTCCAAACTACAGCCTTGATGCTCTGTTCAAAGAACTCAAATCTACAAATTGTTTTATATTAACCTTATTACTAAGCATTGTGCAAAGCATACGCACAAAGAACTCACTTACTATCCTGTTGAGGTTAAGAGGAATTCAGCTGTTTGCGGAGTCTATATGCTCAGACATTTCTGTAGATGAGTCTCCAGATAGTTCTACTGTTGGAGGTATGGATCCTGCTCCATTAGTTGCTTTTTGTGCTTCAATTTTTTGTAAAAGATTACACCTAGATTCTGGAAACATGGATATAGTGGTAATCGGTGTCAGAGGAATGTTGAAACAGTTTATGATTGTTGGTGTGCTTTTCAGGTAATATGCAAGACATCTTGGAATGTTCTGATACAGAATTGCAGTACCCTGATATTCAGTTCTGGAAACGATCCTCTGATTCAGTTCTTGCGCATGATGCTTTTTCATCATTAATGTGGGTGTTATATTGCCTCCCGTGCCCATTTTTGTCGTGCGAGGAATCATTCTTGTCTCTTGTTCATCTTTTCTATGTTGTCACTATTACTCAGGTTACCACATATTTTCTTTGTTCAATTGTGGTCTCTATTACTAGTTAGTGTATTTTTTGCTTGAAGGGTGCTAATTCATTGTCTTTTCTTTTCAGATTGTAATTACCTATAGCAGAAAGAGACAAAGTAGTTTGGCTATGTCAGGATGTAGTGATTCTCTAGTTACTGACATCTACAGAATAATGGAGGAAAATGGAATTACTTACAAATATTTTGATTCTAATCATATCGAAACTCATGATGTCAAAGATGCAATTCGTAGCTTGAGTTTTCCTTATTTAAGAAGATGTGCATTGTTGTGGAAATTGGTTAATTCTTCCGTATCAGTACCATTTAGTGGTGGTAGTAACATATTAGATGGATTACCTAATTCAATGGGTGAAACAATGGAAAGTGGGGGAAACATAGCATCTGAGTTCAATGAGATTGAAAAGTTGGAAAAGTTATTTAAGATTCCCCCAGTTGATGATGTTATTTGTGATAACATAGTACGTCTTGTGGTTCCAAGATGGTTGCGTCATTTCTCCAAGCAGTTTGAAGCTCGCATGTTGAAGGGTGTTATGTATTCTACTCCTGCAGTCCCATTTAAACTGATGCTTTTGCCTCATCTTTACCAGGATCTCCTAGAGAGGTTGGTTATTACATGCATGAGTATTGTATTTGACTTGTCTACTATATTCGTAATAGCATTCGATTTGTCTGTTATCTTTGTATAGTTGTTGAATGTTTTGGATACGTTTGGTGCTACTTGCAGGTATATTAAACAACGTTGTCCAGACTGTGCAGTTGTTTTGGAGGAGCCTGCATTGTGTCTGTTGTGTGGTAGACTCTGCTCTCCTAATTGGAAGCCGTGCTGCAGGTTCAAATGCATCTCTTATTTTTCTGATGATAGTCCTCTTAATTATGTCTGACATACTTGATGTTGCCAGGGAAAGTGGGTGCCAAACACATGCAATGGCGTGTGGAGCGGGTACTGGGGTGTTTTTATTAATCAAAGTAAGCGATATTTCCAGTTTGCTCTTGTATTTTTGTCTTGATCTTCTTGATGCAATATTGTCTTTTTGGAAAAGTAGAATGGCTTCTGTTAGAATAGTGTTAGAATAGTACTGTATCAGTACTGTAGCAACGGCTATAGGTACTGTAGCAACGGTCGGGGCACTATATCAGTATTGTATCAACAGCCATAAACGGCTAGAAACGGCCCTTAAGGACGTTATATATAGGAGGGTCATTCTCATTTATTAAGTATTCAATCCAAATATCTCAAAAAAACAAAAGTCTCTCAATTTAATTTTCTCACTCTTTTATCTATTTCTCACCACTTCTACTTGTCCTTTCACTACAGAAAACCACGGTATTACTTCAAAGATCTGCTCATCAGGCATCGTGGCCTTCCCCATATTTAGACGTATTTGGTGAAGAGGTAAGTCAGTGGTTTAGCTATATTTGCATGGTATGAAAGGGGCTTGGGTTGCAGAACATTTGTGTTTGGTTGATGGCAATTTTGTTGTTAATTTTCTAAGAATATACTGATAAGGGGAAAAATAGATTGTTTCACCTAAGGAGAAATCACTGAGTCTCAAGAACTTCCTTCCAAATTGGAGTCAATTCAGCAAGGCAGTTGAGCTGTTTTCCGTGTTTTTATCCACAAACTGAAGTTGTTTTCCATGTTTTTATCCACAAACTGAAGTTGTTTTCCGTGTTTTTATCCACAAACTGAAAGTAGAGTTGGATCTGGTCATAGGTCATGTATTTATTTCTACTCGGTATTTTTCTCAGAGCTGACTGTAATTTACTTGTTATGTTACATACTCTTCATATCATTATTTTCTGTTCTACACGTTTCTGGCACTAATATGAGAAGCGTTTTAACAGTCACACACTATGTACACATAAATTGTACAGTGCAAAATACATAGGCGTATTATTTTTTAAAGAGTTTATACTTCCTCTAGCACAACATTGCAGTTTAGTTTCTATTTTGAAGTTTGCCTGCTATTTTGAGCCCCCTAGCTCAAAATGTGAAACAATTGCAATAGGTGCCTTCTATTTTAGAAACATTAATAGCACAATTAGCAGTTTAGTTTTTATTACTCCCCTGTCCCATTTTATGTGACAACCTTTCTTTTTTAGTCTGTCCCAAAAGAATGTCACCAAACTGTAACTAGAAACATTTTAACTTTAAACTTCCAGTTTGACCCTTAATGAAATGATTTACAACCCCACAAATATCTAAAGATATTTTAGACCATAAGTTTCAAAAGTCTTCCTTGTTTCTTAAACACCGTGCCAAGTCAAATGGTGCCACACAAAATGGGACAGAGGGAGTATGAAGTTTGCTGGCTATTTTGAGACCCCAATGCTCAAACTCTGAAACAACTAAAATAGGTACTTTTTGCTTAAGAAATGTTGCTGGCTAAGGTTCTTTGTACCCACAAATTGTCTTCAACTTTTTCTTTTATATGTTGATTACTTATTTATTTAGATTTTATTTTGAGTTAAAAAATGAACAAAATTTGGCGCGGGTCAAATTTATTTTAGGAATGTCTCTAGAGTTTCCAATTTGCTTCTGTTTTGTACTTCCTTCTTCTTTGTACCCACAAATTGTCTTCAACTTCTTTTTTATATGTTGATTACTTATTTATTTAGTTTTTATTTTGAGTTAAAAAATGAACAAAATTTGGCGCAGGTCAAATTTATTTTAGGAATGTCTCTAGAGTTCCCAATTTGCTTCTGTTTTGTACTTCCTTCTTTTTGTTGGTCAAATTAATTTTTAATCCTTGTTGAGACCTAGTGTGGATAGATATTCATGTGCAGTGCTATGGTCTTTGGTTATCCATTTGGATCCCAAACTCTCTCTATACATGCAGGATATCGGAATGCATCGTGGGAAGCCGTTGTACCTAAATGAGGAACGCTATGCAGCCTTAACTCATATGGTATAGAAAAGATCTTTGCATAATTTGCTGCCTTCTAATATTGTAGTGTCTTCTAATAGCTTCTACTTTTTCTTGTTCCCTTTCTCAGTATCAATTGCCGCCTTCTTTGATGTTAGTTACTATCTTGATTATCTTCATAATAACAAGGAAGTTTTGTTCCTGTCTTCTGAAATCTGAGTGAGCATAGCTATTGCTTTAAATAAGGCATTGTGGTTCTGAGAAATATTGGAGAAAAATATTATTGAATTGTGTCTTTTCATTATTACCCTATTTATAGGCACTACAATATAATCCTTTACCAAGTAGGATGCTATTTACTGTTTCTATTCCTGCTATTATTCCTATTCCTATTCCTATTCCTCTTCTAAGTAGGATTGTATATATCTATTCCTATTCGGATTGGATATATCTATTCTTATTCTAACACTCCCACTCAAGTTGGTGCATATAAGTCATATGTACCTAGCTTGTTACAAATGTAATTAATACAAGGACCGATGATTGGCGTGGTGATCTATTTGCAAGTTGATCACCCGACTTCGCAAAATTAACAATCTCAATGTGCTTAGTCTTATTATGAAATACTTAATTAATGCATAATGTCGATAAAACACAGAGTGATAAATTCCTGAATTGCAGTGTTAAAACTTCCCAAACTAAGCTTGAGAAGACTGTTTCAGATCATAGAGTGACTTAGACAATTGACATACAAAGCTACTAGAGTCCCCCTGAGCAACAAAATCTGGTGGTTGCTCTATATAGACTTATTCCTCGAGTTCATCATGGCAAAAAACATTCTTAATGTCCAACTGATTAAAAGGCTAATGTAGAACGACAACCATAGATAAAAAAGGGACATCTGCTATTTTAGCCACATGAGAGAAAACATTTCTCTAATCCAACCCAAATATCCAAGAATATCCTTTTCTTTTCCTTGGGAAAAGTAATCTGATAGTACGAAACTGTTTCTATTCCTATTCACATTCCTATTCTAACAGTAGTATGAGAAACAATGGTCCACAGTTATCTTTATTTTGTAGCTCTAGTTATAGCAATTTGTTGATTTGTGTGAATGGACATGTTAGGTGGCTTCTCATGGATTAGATCGGAGCCCAAAGGAGCTTCATCAGACGAATATCGGCAACTTTTTCCTGCTTTAGCTCAACTTTTTCATAAGGTTTAGTAAAAGTTAGTTCAAGATTTCAATATATTGTGAAAATATCATTACTTACTGAAAGGTAGTTTATCTTTTTACCTTATCTGGATCCATGCAGGTTAGCTAGGCCCCTGGAATTCGTCTAAGATGATAAAAAAAGTCATCAGCTGTCCAGTCCCAAGTCTTACTCAGACACAGCATGTCTAATGTTTCCGGTCTGCTACTATTTAATACACAGTTTGTTAAGGTTAGTCTGTGATTTCTTTGTTTTACTCTAGTAAAATTTTCATCCATCAATCTCGGATGGAGCCAAAGATTGACTATTTTTTGGCCTTGGAGTATGATGGAATAAAGCAAAA
>JAOTQR010000002.1:20203092-20215972 GCA_025774065.1 Solanum ossicruentum | reverse complement strand
AATATCAAATTGAAAAAGAATGTTTTGAAAATATTTTAACAAGATCTCTCTCGAATTAATTCGGGTTGCATATCAACTCAATTTTAAATGGGTTAGGTTGAGATGGTTGAGCTAATAATTGGGAGGGTTATTAACCCGCCCAAACTTCAACAAGTTGGGTCGAATTGTACAGATTAGACTTAATTTTGCCTCCCCTAGTGGCATCCTATGTATACTGACTCATATGTCTACTTGATTAATTATATACAACTTCAAGAATATCTTTCTTTTTGGCTAATATATGCCAATTACATGTAGGCTAAATTCCTCAAGAATATTATATTGTTTTCCTTAGCCTTTCCTTTTCCTAATAGGAAAGGGTCAAAATTATCCCTAAACTATATAAAATAGATCACTTATACCTTTCGTTACGTTCTGGGATCAAAAATACCCTTGTCGTTACTCTAAACGGCCACAAATGCCCCTACACAATTATCCTTGCCACATGGCAGTCTGATCCACGTATATATTCACGTGGCAATAAAAGGGTGAAAATTACCCTCAAACTATTCAAAATAGCTCAAATATACCCTTCGACTATTTTTGAGATCAAAATTATCCTTGTCGTCTATGTTTTGGACCACAACCCTTATTTTATAAAAGAACAGAAAAGGGTTAAAATTCCCCTCGAAATATTCGAAATAGCTCAAATATACCCTTCAACTATTTTGAGATCAAAACTATCCTTGTCGTCTATATTTTGGACCACAAATGTCCTTACACTATTATTTTTGTCACATGGCCGTCCATGTAGATGTCCACGTAGATATCCACGTGGCAATAAAGGGTCAAAATTACCATAGAACTATTCGAAATAATTCAAATATACGCTTCGACTATTTTTGGGATCAAAACTACTCTTCTCATTTATATTTTAGACCACAAATACCCTTACACCATTGCCGACATGGAAAAAAGAAATTTTATATATATATATATATACTTCTTTTTTCACTATTTTTTTATAAATAATTTATCATAGCAGAAAAATATGGACAGGTTGCGTCAAATTTGAACGGGTTATAATTGATCAAGACACCAAACGGGTCAAGACCCAACCCAATCCTAATTTACTTTGGTCAAAATGAGTTGGGTTAAAACGGATTGAGTAATGGGTTATAGAGCAGGTCAAGACCTCCCCCAACCTATTTTTTACTAAATTTTACTTATTTTATTTGTTCTTTTTTAATATTTTAGTACTTAATTAAATTATATTTTTCTTTATTATGGTTATATAAAATATATCAAATTGAAAAAAAAAATGTTTTGCAAATATTTTAACAAGATCTCTCTCAAATTAATTCGGAATGCATATCAACACAATTTTAAATAAGTTAAAATAGATTGGGTTGATATGAATTGAGCTAATAAATTTGGGGGTTATTAACTCACCCAAACTTCAACAGATTGGGTCGAGTTAGACGGGCTAAACTTAATTTCGCCACCTCTAATGACATCCTATGTACACGACATATATATATTGTTTAATTGTATACAAGTTCAAGAATATCTTATGGGCTAATATATGCCAATTACATGTAGGCTAAATTCCTCAAGAATATTCTACTGTTTTCCTTAGCCTTTCCTTTTCCTAATGAAGTTTTCAAAAAACAAAAGACGAACAGGAATCCAACTAAGACTCAATCTTCACTCTTCAGAACAGGAATCCAACTAAAACTCCATCTATGAAAATATAGAATAAGGAAAATCAACTCTTTATTTGAGTTAAATCCAATTCAAATTAAACTTCTAATTTAAAAAAAAATCTCTATTTATGCTAATTAATAGCATTGTAAACTTTTCCATCAATCTCGGATGGAGTCAAAGATTCACTATTTTTTGGCTTTGAAGCTTTATAGAATAAAGCAAAATGACTCTTTAAACTGATTACGCTTCTTTCAATTGTGAGTAGCAGTTAGTCAATACGCTCATCATGGGTCATCCGGAAACCGTCGCACTATATTTTTAAACATAAGGATCAGGCTGCGTACATCCGACCCCCTTTACCCTGCAATGGGCGGGAACTTTTGATGCATTGGGATAAACTTTTGATGCATTGGGATAATATTGTTGTTGCTGTTGTAATAGCATTGTAAACTAAAGCTGTACCCTAATTACTTTATTTTCTGCTCAAAGTCTCATCCATCAAAACGAGACAATGAACAGTATCATTCTTTCCATAACCACACACATAATCATTCTAATCATCAACAACATGATCATAGTCAGCATTCAATAATTGATGCACAATTGATGAATCAGATGCTGAAATTGAGGAGATTACTCGACAATTTAGGAATATAAATTCAATCTCTCCATCACTTCTGGTGTTTCAGCTGACTGAAGAAAATTTAAGGTCTGCTTTTCGCGCTATCTGTGAATATTTCAATGAACTGTTATCATCATGAGAACGATGATGGTGATGTGTTGAAGTATTTGAAAACAAGAACTCATCATACTCCTGCTGAAGATGTAAAATCAGAAATCTGTGCTATATGTCAATCTGAATACAAACACAGAGAGAACATAGGAGCACTGCAGTGTGGACACGAATATCATACAGACTACATCAAACAATGACTGTTGAAGAAGAAATATTGTCCGATGTGCCAGAGCTTCAGCTTTGCCTGCACAAGAACAGAGATTCTAGAGAGAGATTTACCCAATGGAGCACTCTAGGATTTTTTTGTTTTTCCTTCTTTTTGTAAGGGAGAAATACGTTCTTTGGTATAATACATATTTTCCCTTGCATAAATGAATAGGGTCAAGATTTAGCTTAACATGTATGGTACCATTTTAACTCATCACTGTAGTAACTTATTTCATTGAGGCACAAACAATTGCAAACATATGGAATATGGCAGCCTTTTGAAGCAGTATGTAATTTGAAACAAGACCACGAGAGCATCTTTTCGTAGGATATAAGCAAGTTGGTATGCTAATTCCTCATCTGCAAATCAGCCCTTGGCCACAACTGAAACACACGTTCTCAAGGACAAAGCTAGGTTAATTAAAACAAATAGTAACTAGTAGTATCTTTTGAGTATTAAAAAGGTTCCCGATCAGCTCCTCCATCGACAAAATTGGGATCGTACATCTCATATTCATAATCTGTATCAAGGTCCTCCATTGTTTTGCCAAATTCAAACCGCTTTGTTCCCATGGTTGTAAAAGGCATCAGACCAAAAGCTCTGGCAGTTTTTATCTCCCTGGCAACCTTTCTTTGGGCCTTGGCACTAATTCCAGTCTAAACATGACAAAACAAAAAGAGTGAGAAACATTTACATATTCAATTGTCAAAATTAGTTGATGGATTTTATTACGAACCTTGCTCCTCTTGTGGATAATTCCAGCCTCCGTGATGAAGTTGGCTAGGAACCTCACATTCTGCATAGCAAATTGGTTAAAGGCATTAATCAGGTAACTCCATTAAGAATCAGAAGGTTCACAATGGGCCATAATTATAAGGAAATACCTAAAGAGGAAGAAAACACTTTAAGTTTATACGCAACATCCCAGAACTTGGAACATGACATTCAACAACAATAAACTAACCAGCAGAGAGACTGGGATGCATATACGGGTACATTTTAAAGTCATACATGGTCAGGTCGTCAAGGTAATGCAGAACCAAGAATACAAACCCGGAAATCAGCTTTGCGCAAAACTTCCTTTGTTGTAGTTTCAAATTCTGCCCTTCTTACAGGCCTGTGAACTCCTGGTTTTCTACGATCAAGATCCTGCGTAATAATAATGAAAAGTTTAGAGGTGGACATAACAGCACAATAGGAAATATAGAGCAAGAAGATTGGTAGAGCTACGGCAATAAATCAATGCCATCCATAGATTTGCTCTTGCACGGAGAACAAAGCATGAAAATGAGGTGTACTAGGAAATAAGCACTTAGGGGTCGTTTCGTGTGACGGATAAGTGTTAATAATACAGGGATAAAAATATATTGGTCCTTGAATTGATGTTTGGTTGGTAAATCCTGAATAACTTATCTCCGGACTAATAAATAGTACCAGAATAAGTTATCCATCCTCTTGGGTGGTATAATAATCCCAAGATAACTTATCTAGAGATAAAAATGATAAATGACAAAAAAAAACCCCTTTTACACCTCACTTTGTATATGTATATTTTTTAAATTTGTATAATAACATTCACAACTTTAGCTTCTTATTTTGGTGACACTTCTTCATATTTTTCTATTGAAAAATTACACTTATATGATATCATTTTTTTAACTAATTCTTATGTTTTTTATATTTTAATTTTTCATAAATCCTTTTTTACTTTAACAAACTTTAAAATGGGAGCTCTATTTTTAAATTAAATAAGATAAAATTTTTATTTTAAATGCATATAGTATTTTCATAGAAATGCACACATAATATTTAAGCTAGATAAGCTGAAGGATTTATTTTAAAAATAAATATCAAATGATTAAAGCAAGCAAAGAAAATATATTAGAAAAACTAATAAAGTGAAGGGTATTTTTGTAAACAAACAACGTGTTCTTAAAATTTATACAACAAACCAAAGGCTCAATAACAAATAATCTCAACACAACTTATCTCATCATTACTAATCCCAACATAACTTATCCCATCATAACTTATCCCTTCATAACTTGTATTCAAACCAAACGACCCCTTAAAGAGCATACAATTCTAGCAGGGCCCAAACAACTGGATGTTTGATGGAAGTTGTTGAAATAACAACGGGTGCAGGATATACAAAAACCACAGTGAGACACATCCTCAAATGGAAATGACACTCAAGATGCTAAAAGCATACAAGAAATGGTACCTCATTACTGATTCATACCTTGAGTTCATAAGTGTTCCCGGGATGAAAGGACATATCTGCTCTGGAAACATAATCATATTTCTTTACTTCATCAGGATCAACCTCAAAATGACTGGCAGCTTTCTTCAGCTTGTCCTCCATCCCATCTGATAATGTATTAAAACTCTCATCCAGACCATCACGGATACTAGATGTGTTTCCAGAACTGAATGTGGAGCCCTGACCAGATCTATGATAAGACTTTTCAGCGTTATCAAGCTTTCTGAAAAAGGAGTTTGAACTTGGCCTGTTGCCCATACTATCACCAAAAATTCGTCTTTTAAAGTCTTCAGCAGACTCAAAGGAGTTGGTACCTTGCTTATCATCAGGGGCTGTGTAGCGACAGGAAAGTTGAGTCCATTACCAGGGATGTAGATAAAAGAGAAAATGGATACACATGAAAAAGTTGATGATTACCAATGATGAAGAAAAGAAGAATCAGATTAAAGCTAGAGCTTCTGAAAGATAACATTAGTAATGCCAATTTGCATTGTCCAATATGAAAGGCAGACAAGTTATGAAGGATCAATGTAGCCAGTAAAGTCAATTTGGACTGTCCAGTAGGTTTACTTCACCACCCGAACACAAACTCCCATCTTCCACCTGCCCGAAATCACACCCCACATTTACGATTATTCATCATTGGAAATTGATTCAAAGTTATCATTTTATACTTTACACTAATGAGTTTAAGAATCAGAGTTCAAAATCGATTTCTCTATTGATTGGAGGAGACTTAATAGTGCATTTGATGCCTTTTCCAAAAAAATAAACCTGCCTGAGAGTGAGATGACAGAATAAGGTAAATCCCATAAGCTACCCGTATTTTGAGTAAATTATTTCTAGTTACACATTGAGTTATTTCTCTCTACTGTTTACCCAATATTACCTTTTTGTCTCTAACGGTCAATTGTGTCCGATGACCACGGCAGAGCCCGGTAGTATGCCGGCAAGACCACCTCCTTTTCCTCCAGATTCCCCCTGTTCTCTTGATCAAAGCTTTCCTCCACTCCCATCACAAAATAAGGGTTCAAAATCTCAAAAGGAAAATACACCCATTTTGCAAGTAGGAATGTGGAACATTCAATATTTTGCTAGAGGTTCGACATCTGAGAACGGTCATATGGCTACTAAAGAAAGGATTTTTGCAGGAGCACTGAGAAATCATACAAATGTTGGACAGGAGAGTTAATCTCCCGCATAGAGGATATGATTTCAAGGAAGGTAAGGCTACTGTTAAATTCACCAAGGAGGAAGATGATCTCTTAGCTGCAACTTGTAAACTTACTGTGATAGGCAAATTTATGAGAATAAGACCTTCTATCAATAAAATTAGGGCTGATTTCAACAAAATGGTTGCTTTAAAAGGTGGTGTGAAAATTGGAGTTTACAATATGCATCATGTCTTTATTGATTTTGAGCTCGAAGAGGATCATAGAAATGTCTATCGTCGAAGCTTCCCTACAATTTTTGATACGCAGATGAAATTATTGAAATGGACGAAAGATTTCAAAACGGAAAAGGAGACCACTCTTACCCCAGTGTGGGTGAATTTAGAGGAATTGCCGTGGCAGTACTATGAATGGGATGCTCTATGTCGTATTCTTGCTCCCATAGGTACTCCAATCATCAAGGATAAAGCCACCTTGTCCAAAACCAGGCCCACCACAGCAAAGGCCAACGTAGAAGTTGATGTTAGTAAACAACCTTTGAATGAAGTCTATATTGAAGTTATCAGCGCAGAGGGAATGGAGGAATATATAGTACAGAAAGTTGAATTTGAGTCCACCCCAGAATACTGTGACAAATGTATGATTCAAGGCCATAATAATGCTAAGTGTAGAGTTCTTCATCCGGAGCTAAGAGTAGAGCACAACAATCAAGCAAGGGATAGGAAAGACGGGCCTCCCGAACTCAACACTACTGACGGCGAATTTAAGGAGAATCTGTGTGTAAATGCAATGCAAATTGATAAAGCCAAAGGGCCGGAAAATAGTACAGGAGAAAGAGTTGATACTACCATGTATTAGAAAAGAGCCTAGAGGAAGAAAGGTTGGACCACTGTGACTAGAGGAAAGGGACATAACAAAGGCAAGAATTCAACAAAAAATAAGCCGATTGAGAAGGATACTACGGTTGTCAAAAATTTGACAAAAACAACCATATTAGAGGCACAAACACAAGAAGATACACCAATGTAAGTTACTGGAACTATGGAACCACCCAAAAATGATACCAGCAAACAACCACAAGGGATGAGGCAACTAGGGAGCAGAAAATATAAGGTCGTAGCAGAGGAAACTAAAGACCCTTCGTGAGTGCCACTATCAAAGGGAAGAAGAATTCTTTGTTCACCAAGGCAGACCCCCCTTACAAAAGAAACGGGAGAAAAAAAGAATAGTAGGAATCTTCATAAGAATGAATTAGATTTTGTTTGAGGAGAGGGATGTGTTTTACAACAGGAGGAGATGTTCAAAGGCCCATTGACAGTGGAATTAAAAGAAACTCCTGACCCCGGAAAGCCACCTGATCCTCCAAATAAAAAGTCTAATATAGAGGATACCACAATACTTGGAGTTGATTGCCTTCCCATGTTAGTCGAAGAAGAAAAGAGGGGATTCACCCATTCGCCAGAATCTTCCCTGGACGTTAAAGATGACAGGGGCACCGGAATGGTTGATCTAAATCCTCAAAGAGAAAATATAGATGGGGATAAATATATACACTATGAGACAGATCCAGAGAAGGAGTTTGAGGACACCCAAACACCTTCAGATTATGCTTCCATGCCCGATGGGGAAGTGACTAATTTGTCTGCTAAAAATGATAACAGCAGTAACTGTATCCCTGGAGTTTCTTCCAAGGAACAGGACATCATTAAGAACTCAAATCTCTCACCAAGAGGAATCGACATGCAAAATAGTGATTGGATTCCTAGTGGAGGAGATTGTTTCAACAAGGATACCAACAAAGTTACGAAACCTATTGTTTACAATGATTAAAGCCTTATCATGGAACATTAGGAGTGTCAATACCCAAAGTGCCTTTGAAAGACCTAAATTAATCAAAACTCAATACAATCTGACATTTATTTGTTTACAGGAGCCATTCGCAAGCAGTGAACAGATCACCATCTACATGAGACACCTTGGAATGCAAGGTAGCCATTTTAATACCAATAATAAAATTTGGACCTTCTGGTCCAGCGACTTTGAAGTAAAAGTTCTAAAAGACACTCAACAACAGGTTACCTTCCAGGTATGTCATATAGACTCTTCCATTAATTTTCAGCTGACTAATGTTTATGCTAAATGCAGGTCTGCCCTTAGAAAAGAGCTTTGGGCAGAGCTAATTGATATCTCAAACTGTACTAATATGCCATGGGCTGTTGTAGGGACTTTAATGTCATCTCAGATTCTCATGAAACAGAAGGAGGTAGACCTCATAGGGCTGAAAAAAGTCTTGATTTTGTTTCTTGCATTTCTAACTATGGGATCGAGGATGCAGGTTTTGCAGGAAATATTTTTACCTGGTGCAATAATCGAGATGCACCTAATACAATCTGGAAGAGATTGGATAGGATGCTCTATAACTCAGCTTGGTTCGACCAATTTGGAAAAACCAACATCACTCATCTTGCTAATGCGTGGTCAGATCATATCCCTTTATTAATTCAGTCTCGAGAAGACACTAATAATTTTGTGAAATATTTCAGATTCCTCAATGTATGGACTGAGCACCGTGATTTCTTGAATGTTGTAAAGGATAGCTGGGGAGAAGGTAGTTTACCTGACCCAATGTGGAACCTCCATCTAAAGCTTAAGAAGGTCAAATCTAGCCTGAGCAAGTGGTCTAGAGAAGCTTATGGTGATATTTATGATGTGACCAGAAAGCTTGAAAGTAAGATTGTTGAGCTAGAATAGAATAAGAGCACTGGTAACAATGGGAGACCAGGGCCCTGTTAAACAAAAGCAAGGCTGATTATATAAAATACCTCAAGCTCCAAGAGTTTGTCCTTAGGCAAAAAAGTAGAGTAAAATGGCTTAACAATGGTGATCAGAATTCTGCATACTTTCAAAGTTCCCATAAAGATAGGAGGAGGAGATTGCACATCAATAAGATCCAAGATGAGCATCTACAATGGGTAGAAGATAATAATAATATAAGTGTTGCTGCTGTTAGATACTTTAAAAGGATCTTCTGTCAGACTCCTGAGTATCAAGATCTGGCAGAACTTAAAGACATCATTCCTATGGTTAATGAAAGTGCCAACATAGAGCTTACTGCTATTCCCTCTGAAGATGAAATTAAAAAGGTTGTTTTTAGTATGGATCCTGATAGTGCACCAGGGCCGGATGGTATGACTGCTAAATTTTTTCAGGTTTGCTGGGAGATCATTTCTAAGGATGTGTCTATGGCTTTAAAAGCCTTTTTCTGCGGAGCCTCTCTACCAAGAAGCTTTACTCATACTTGCATTGTCATGTTGTCCAAGGAACCCTTCCCCCAACATTTTACTGATATTAGACCAATTAGTTTGTGTAATGTGATTAGCAAAATTTTTTCTAAATTGCTTAATACTAGGCTTAGTAAACTTATGCCTGAGCTTATCAGTGGTAATCAGAGTGGTTTTGTTAAAGGTAGAGCAATAACTGAGAACATTCTCCTAGCCCAGGAGATTATTCACGACATTGCTTGTCCTAACACCAAGGGTGATGTGGCAATCAAACTAGATACGGCCAACGCTTATGATAGAGTATCATGGCCATATCTATGCATTCTTATGAGGCGAATGGGATTCTGTGAATCTTGGATTGACATGGTTCACAGACACATATCTAGCAATTGGTACTCTCTTCTTGTCAATGGTACTAGATATGGCTTTTTTAAATCTGAAAGGGGTCTTAGACAGGGAGATCCCCTTTCTCCTTCTTTATTTATTCTTAGTGCCGAATTCTTGTCATTAAAACTTAATAAAATCGCCATTAATAGTGACTTTATTGGGTTTCATATGAGTAAGAAACGCCCCCCTATTAATCATTTAGCCTTTCCTGATGATATTATACTTTTCTCCAGTGGTTGCAGGATTTCTTTGAAGCTCCTGATTGACACACTTGCAGTGTATGAGAGGATCTCAGGGCAAATGATCAACAAACATAAGTCTTGTGTAATCTTGAAACCAAATGCGCAAGAAGAAGAGATAGCAAGAATTGACGGGATCACAAGTTTTAAGCATAAGTACCTGCCTATAAAGTACTTGGGATGTCCTATTTATGCCGGAAGGAAGAAGATTTCCATTTTCATTGAGATATCTGAAAGAATTACTAGCAGAGTAACTGGTTGGCAAAACAAACTCCTTTCTTATGGAGGCAGAGCTGTCCTTATTAAATATGTTCTATTAGAACTACCTATTCATCTGCTTGCTGCTATTCACCCACCCAAAGGGGTATTGAAGAACTTAGAAAAATTGATTGCCAAATTTTTCTGGGAAGGTAATTCTGAGAAGAAAAAGCATCACTGGGCATCATGGGATAAGCTCAGTAGACCTTATGACGAAGGTGGAGCACAATTTCGAAAACTCCAGGATATTTGTGATGCTTTCACTGCTAAACAATGGTGGAACCTCGGAACCAGTCAGTCCTTATGGAAGAAGTATCTGATAGCTAAATATTGTCAAAGGATTCATCCTTTAATCAAGAAATAGTACTCTGGAAATTCCCACTCTTGGAATGCTATGTGCAAAATCAAGAGAAGAATAGACCATCACATATTGTGGAAAATTGGGAAAGGAGATATCTCCTTCTGGTATGATAATTGGAGTAATCTGGGACCTCTCTATGAATATTTGCCTGAAGGGAGTAAGCCCGGTAACTACAAAGTTAGAGATATGTTTTTTTGATGGTATGGTGATCTAAATGGCTGGGAAAGAATTTTACCATATGAGATTTCCCACACTTTCCCAGGAAACAGCCTCTCTACTTATATGAGGTAGTGGTAAGATCTGCGTACATTCTACCCTCCCCAGACCCCACTTGTGGGATTCTACTGGGTATGTTGTTGTTGCTATTGTTGTTTGAGATTTCCCACAATATTTGCATTATTAAAATTGTGTTCAAGCCAAATATTCTGGACATACCTGTTTGGTCTGCGGACACCAAAGGAGTCTTCAAGGTGTCATCTGCTTGGAACTTAATAAGGAAAAAACATGAGAAGTCATGGATTGACAACATGACTTGGTGTAGAGATGCACCTTTTAAAATGTCCTTTGTAGTGTGGAGAGCATTAAGGGATAAACTTCCTATTGATGTAAGAATTAGAAAAATGGGGATTAATTTAACCTCGAAGTGCATCCGCTGTAAAAACGCAGACCAAGAGAGTGCTGAGCATCTGTTTTATGGGGGTGAGTTGGCCAGTGGTTTATGGAAAATTATTTGTCAGGCTCTCGGACTCTCCTGTAATAACTCTACGTATAGACAATTCTTGATCAACATCTGGAAGAATAAGGGCCTAAATCCTGTCAAGGTTCTAATTTACAAATGCCTTCCTATCTTTACTTCTTGGGAGATATGGAGAGCGAGGTGTGCTCATAAATATGGAACAGAAAGAATCTCATTGAATAGAGCTAGGAATTTTATTGCTTTCAACACTAGTCAAACTCTCTTATCTAAGTCCCATTGATTGAAAATTGGCTAGGAATGGATTGAAATTCTCTCATTACTGAGTTATGATTTTCAGGTCAAGAGTAGAATTTGGGTAAGGTGGAATATGCCAACCAACTCGTCTGTTAAAATCAACTCGGATGGGAGCTGTAAGAATGGAAAATGTGGTGGAGGAGGTGTTTTTAGACATACCGGTGGGACAATGATTTCTGCCTTTACATTGTCTCTAACAAATGGTACCAGTGCATGGGCAAAAGCTTCAGCATTACTATATGGTGTTAAATGGTGCATTGACAACAACTTTCAACCCTTCTTCGCGGAAAGCGACTCCAAAACTCTAGTGGATATGATCAACAAATGTCAAGTCCCTCCATGGAAGGTCAGAGATGAAGTTAAGGAATTGAACAGGCTTAAAGAGCTTACAGGCTTCGACCTTGGGCACTGCTTTAGGGAAGCGAATCAAGTTGCGGACAAATTGGCGGAGTTGAGTCATAGTCAAACTTATGATCAATTGTTTCACAACTTTGAAGATCTACCGAGACAAGTTAAAGGACTATTGAATATGGACAGATGGGGTTTGGCTAGTATGCACACGACCAGGAAGAAGAAATCTGAAATCACTTATAATCCTCCTTAGATGTTAGATATATGTATAGTGATTCCTTTTGAGTAATGCTTATCCTCCTTTTCTTTTGCTATTACATCATCTTTCAAAATCCAAGATAGTTTTTATACTATCAACAGAGCATTGCAAGAGAGGTTGTAGGTCTCTTGATGTACTTAGCTTGGTTGGAAGATGAATAAAATGTTTCTTTTAAAAAAATTAAAAAAACTTATTTATTTATTGTTCTCTGACCTTTACTTCTCCTCCAACTTTTCTTAGACTTACATTAATGACATGATCCACATCTTGTTCAAACACTCTGCATCCACGGAAATTTGACAAGATCTTCCCATTTTTAAGATCATAGAATTCGTACACACACTCTAGCAACCAAGCACACACTTCATTTTGAACCTCAATTAGAAAAATCAAATAGTATGCAAACCAAATTTTTTTGGAAAAGAAAAAGAACAAGGTGGTAAGAAATTCATTGTGTAACTAAATCCAAGAAATTTTAGCTTACCAAGCCCAAAAAAAAGTAAAACAAATTAGGTCAGAACAAGCATAATAGGATTCAAAATAAACTCAATAAAACTAAAATTTGCTCATTTTCAGTTATAAAAATTGGAAATTGACATGATAAAGTATGAATTACTATATAGAGTTACTGGGGAAGAAGTGCAGTCAAAGACAGAGAGCCCTTGAGAATATCCTGAAGAATGGACAG
>JAOTQR010000002.1:20187408-20200852 GCA_025774065.1 Solanum ossicruentum | reverse complement strand
TGGTGTAGTTGGTTATCACGTCAGTCTAACACACTGAAGGTCTCCGGTTCGAGTCTGGGCGACGCCAGTTATTATTGGTAAATAGACAAGATTTTTCTCTTTGGGGGGGCTTCCCACTCGGTATCTGGTACTAATATTGGAGCCCAACTAAATCTAGATTCATACTGGGAAGTCCCACATTGGGGTGTAGTGTCACGGGCTTAGAATCTCCCTTGTGCAAGAGTAGTGGTGGGTCATGACAATAGGTTCGTATTACTAAAGACATGACTTCATCTATTAGGTTAGGATATAGTGGAGTATTGTCGGGTATATCATAGTTCTATTCTTGTTGTTCACTAGTTTCTTCTCTTTTTACTTGAATTTGCAGAAGTAATAGTAAGGTTTACACAAACTCTACCCTTACAAACTCATTTGTAAAATTCAATATTGGACAATTTTGTGAAATAGATAATATTTTTCTTTTATGTTTTTGGTTATATATTCGATTAAACAGAAAACGGCATAGTTTTTGTTGGGGGGAGTTTCCCACTCGGTATCTGGTACCCATATTGGAGCCTGACTAAATCTAGATTCGTACTGAGAAGTCCCACCTTGGGGCATAGTTCACGGACTTAGAATCTCCGTTGTGCAAGAATGGTGGAGGGTTATGACAATAGGTTCATATTACTAAAGACACAACTTCATCTATTAGGTTAGGAGATAGTGGAGTATTGTCGAGTATATCATAGTTTTATTCTTGTTGTTCACTAGTTTCTTCTCTTTTTGCTTGAATTTGCAGAAGTAGTAGTAAGGTTTGCGCAAACTCTATTCTCCCAAACTCACTTGTAAAATTCAATGGGTATGTTATTGCTTCTGTTGATATTTGCACGATATTTGAGCTTGTAGGGTTCACTAAAGGGGAAAATATTTCCCTGCATGAGAAATGACACCACCTACCGGGACTCGAAAACATGGAAACTCGCGACCTTAAGCAGTTTTTGAGATACATGTTACTAGCAAGGGATTCAAGAGTTTCAATATAAATAGAATCATGGTTTTACCATATTTGGGCAGTGCCATTTAAGCTTCACTTTCAATCTCGTACTCATGTCAGATTATCTAAAAATACACTACTTTTAGAGAATCCGGTACGCATCCGTTGACAGTTTTTTGAAGAGTCTAAGGTGCAATTTTTCAACATACGTCAATTAGGAAGATTGAATATGAGATTGTTGAGCCTGCAACACTGTATGCCTCTTGAATCCTTAATGTAAATTATCTAGGCGTCATTGTTAAGGTCTAGTTCGTTATGGTGACGAAAGGCATGCCATGAATGCCTCCCAAGGGATTGTTTGGTTCGAGGGATAAGAGATTATAGACATGGGAATATATCAGGAATAAGTTTATCCCATATGTATGATTTTTAAGATGACAGGCATATAACTCCTTTGATTTCAAACAAGGACTAGAACAATATACTTGCTTTTGAAGGCAAAAAAAGAACATAAGAAATGGTAGACAAGAGGATGTGTACTTGCATATATATAGTACAATCATTACATGCTATTTCTGATTGGTAGCAACATAAAGAGACTACACAAGGAGCAAATGAATATATTATGCACTGTATACAACAAGAATAAATGGTACACGATTAAAGACAATCTCCTATTAACAAGACCAAATGCAGAAAAATAGTAAAATACAAGTATGGTGATTACAAATCCAAATAATGGTCATCAGAACAGTTTATTCTGTTTCCTTCACTCTGTACTTTTACACGAGAGGCGATTAACCAATCCTGTTTGTAATGCTACATACATCAACTTGTTCCAGAGACGAATCCTTCCAAAGAGTAATCTGGAAGAAATCAACTACGGAAAGGAAAAGAATTACCAGAAGTGGTGGCATCTGCTACTCTTAGAGGAAACCTCCATCTGTCCATTTGGACTCTGATTTTCCACCATAAGCAACATGTTTATAATTAGATGAACTTTGGAAATTATCAAATCCATCATCCTTACCATCATCCCAACCAGCCCAGCCATCGTCATTACTGGATGTGACACCTCTGGCAGAATTTTTTTTCGTGTTGTCTTTACTATCCCAATCATCCCACGACGCTGAGCTAACAAAATTAGACTGCCTACCAGATGATTGTGTTCCTCCAGAAGAATTCCATCCTTTAGATGCCTGGCTGGGTTCCTTGTAATGACCGTTTCGTTCATTTTCATTTTGTTGCCAGCTATCGCCACTCGGGTTTGGACCCTCAGCAAATTCCTCAACCTTCTGTGAAGCTAAAGCGAAGACCCCCTTCATGATACCCCATCCCTTCTGTCCAAACTCAGTTGTTTTTGTTGCAACAGCATTGACTGTCTCATTCACCTTGTAATCATAACCACCCTCTGCCACCTGTAGGAGTAGGGTTACACAGCCATCTTACTGAAAATTCATAAATCGCTGCTTCTTTGTCCAAGAAAACTAAATCAATAGAGTTGAGAAAACAGGCTATATTGACCAAAACTTAAATGAAGACTGGAAAAATACACAGCTAACAGCACTTTGAAAGAGAGCAGGAGAGAGCGAAGGGGAACAACTCCTGCTCGGTTAAAGTATACACAATCAGTAAATTAAATATCATACATTTGATAGAAATTCTCGTTCACATGAACATTAAATAATCACCAGGGGACTCTTTAAGTGATTGGAGAATGATCAAATACAAACTAAGTGGAACTTTAGCAGATGACAACTCCAGCTCAGAATATAAATAATAGAAACATATATTGCAGCTTTTCTTCCCATGATGCCAAGTTCTGTTAACTCGTAAGTCTCAAATTTTGGTTTCAAAGATACAATTCAACTGTACTCTCTTCTTTCTCGTTGCAAGATAAAGGGCAAAAGACTAATTATACAGATGCTCAATTTCATATGGAGTAACTCCTAAGACGAGAAGTTCTACCATTAAGGGTTATAACTAGAGAGGTGGAGAAAGACTCATAATTAATATTATGGAGGAAAATCGTGGTTATGATACAGTGCAACAAAAGACTGCTTGCTTCTTTTCCATGCTTCACCTAAGGGCCATTATAGTGAAAGTTTGAAAGACTGTCTTGAACCTGAATTTCCCTTGTGGCAGCCCCTAGGGAGGATCCAGTTAGCTAACTAAACTAATACTTACTAGGCTAAGCATTTCCAAAACTCTCTCTCATTTATTCAAGATACTCAGATTTTAACATATGCATAGATTGTTAAGGTTTATCAGACCTAATAGGTCCATTTCTAATTGAAGATACCAAAACATCTTATAAATTTGTAACGTCTTAGGGTGTCTCAACAAGTTAAAACTACAAAAAAGTTTTGAGAAGACATCAAATAGCTATAAACCCAAAATTGCTCAGGCTTAGTACATGTAACGCCTACACTCTGCATACATTTTAAAGTGTTCTCTATGAAGCATAAAAGTCAGTAAAGCTCAGAAAATCAATTTAAAACAGCATGAGCATGTTTTACTCAATCTATCTTTATCTCCTTCTGACAGTTATTCAATTCCATCTGATCGCATAAAGACTAGACTAATAAGCTAAAAGTTGTATCAAGAGCAGCAACCATTTCTCCACTTAAATTTTTAATTGAATCCAGGTCCATTTGAAAGGGTTACTAAGATATCAGGATTTGAATCTATAAGATCCCACATAAAATAGATATACAAGGCTATCCATATACAAAAGTCAAATACCTGTTGCAATTATATACCATACTTAGGATCAGTGTTAGATTTTAGTTCAAGAGAATTTTGCATGCAACATCATTCAAGAGTTACACTGATTATCCAATCTCACACTTCATCCCAAAAGAAAAAAAACAATCTAATCTCAACCTTTAAGAGAAGTTTGTAATGCAATTTGCCAATTCATCGAAGTGGAAGCACTTGGTCATTCCTTTGACCAATATAAGACCTTGGAATTGAAAATGACAACTTTACCTTTTTCAGAACTTATCTTCTTCTTTACAATTTACTACATTCCTCCAAGATAACCATAAAACCTCCATGTCAAAATCCCTAGCACTCGCTTACTTCACATGAGAACCCCAATCTCATTTAACAAGGAAATTCTTCTCTACCTCCTAATAAATATCCTAGGGTATTGTTTTTCAAGAATTAAAACGGATTGAAGAATACTTGTAATCCTAAATTTGGATAAAGCGAAACTTCTTCCTACATCAGGAGGAAAAAGACATGCAGTGAAAACACTTATTAGCTAAGAAGGCATTTCCACAAAACTATAAGATTAATAGACCTTCAATTAAGTATAACAATCAATTCAAAGTACCTTAGATCCCAACTCTCTTGTCCCTGCTTGAACAACAGTTGCAGCAGACTGTGCTGCTGAGGCTGCAATCATAGATAACCTACCAAATCCCTGCACATATAAAGTAGCAACCTTGTCAACTATCCGTAAATAAGTTTTGACTCTTATATACTGAAAATGTCATTTTTCACAGTGTGAGCTCAGTTATAAACTAATGATAGATAATTGCCTACATTAAGCACAACTGGATAACCGAGAAATTCAGATAAGTAACAGGCTGAACAGGTGAAACTATAATGATACTGCAAACACATTACTTTTAATGTGAGTTAAATTCTGCATAGATAAACATAAAACACCATAAGCAACAGAGACATAATTAGCTCAACCTTTATACCTGAGTAACAGCAGAAAAAACATCGGCTTGCGAATTGTTATTATTATTCCTTGGCATTGAGGCAGAACTTGATCCAAATCCAACATACTTCCCGCCTTGAGAGGGCGGAAGGCCCTCTGGCCTGGACTCATTCTCAGCCATTTTCCTAGCAAAGAAATTATCCTTATTTGCAGCGGATGCCTCATACTGTGCCATTGTAATATCATCTGTAGACCTCGATCTAGCATTCCCACCAAGACTACCTCCACCACTCCTAAAATCACTCACAGTCTGATTTCTCCTCATACTACTGTCACCATTAACTCCTCCATCATCAAAACTATCCCAATTATCCCAACCAGAATTGCCACCTGAATTTCCAATTTTACTTCCACTCAACGGAGGTCTGCTACTGCTGCTATTATGACCTTTTAGAATTTCCTTCACAACAGGTGGATCCTGCCAAGGTTTTCCCTCGGCGAGACTTTGAATCCTATCACGGTAAACAGAAGCAGATTTGGTATTGTATTTGATAATGATATCAGTTTCTTTTGAGAGTCCATATTGGCTCATGAATTTGTTCAACTTGTCATTGCCTCCCAGCTCCATTTTCCGAAGCTGGATCTCGGACCACGAATCCATGGTAACGGATCGGACGAATGAAATATGCACACCTAGCCCACGGTGCTTGCCGGAGCATTCCAAACACATGAAAACTCCATAGGAAACAGAGGCCCATTGTGGATTCTTCTGAGAACAATCAACACAGACCTTGTTACCGGTCTGGGCTTGGAGATCTCGGAGACGACGGGATGCCGCCATTGTATCGGTTCGGACGACCCGGATCCGATAGGGGATTCTTGTTCAATGGCCGGATCTGTGTAGCGATCGGAAAACGCAAAATTAAGGTAAAGAGAAACAGAACATGGCCAACAGAGGCCAAAAAAACAACGAGACGAATAACGGCTGGTTTATAAATAACTCGGAGAACAAAAGGAAAAACAATTATTTATGTATTATACTTTACATCAGCTATTTTGGTAGTCATGTGCGGTGAGCCGTATCTGCTCGATTGTAGGGTATTTTATATAGGGAAAAGTGTCAAAAGTATTTCTCAATTTTATGGATGATAAAATTGTAAATAGGAATATAAATTATAGCATAGCATAATAAAGGATAAAAATTAAATATTAATTAAAAGTTAAGGGATAATTTTGATCTTTTCATCTTTTATATAAATCTAATGTTCGATATTCGATAATTTTTATGTAAATCATGTGATAAATTCTCTAATTAGCATTATTGGACCTCAAAATTCTATTAATCATGAATGATAAAAGCTATTGAGAGTATGTGAAGATTATTTGAACATTTCTTCGGAAGATATATTGTCGAAATTTATTCTTCCACTTGTTATTATTGTTCTTGTGTTAGTTCTACGCTCTCGAAATTATTAAATTTACTATCTTATTGTTTGAAAGCAACTTTGTATATATTATATAGTATCAATAAATTTTATGAGATAGACGAGAGAGTTGTTTGAATGATAAGCAACATTCGTTTCCAATTGGTTAGGATGTGTTGCATCCTAACATTATTCATCTACTTTCATCAAGTGACAGTGACCTGCTTGAAGATAAAATATTCTCAATTCCATCAACTGATGCAGAGGTGCCAGGGAATCTTAATAACTCAATTGGTTGATTACCTGAACTCTCACCTTGTTGGTTAGGTTTCGATTCCTCACATTGTAATCTCTTCTCCATTTCTCCTTCCCCGGCCTCCAATCTTTAAAAAATAATAATAATAAAAATACAGAGGTGCCAGATTTTCAGAAGCAAAGTGTTGCAACTAAGTTTAAGGTGGTTATTTCCTATAGGACTTTATCATGCTGTCAAACTAAACACTTGGAAAATGTAACTTTGAATCTTGGATGGTTTCTCATTGTTATCCATTATCAAATTCTGGCAGGATAGCTTGTTGAGATTTTAATTTCTTCTTATCGTTAATACTATATAGTTGAAGCAAATAATGATAAATGTCAAACGTGTGGTGTGTCGATACGCACCCAAATTGATTCAGACATCATAATTATCTTGAAAAAGCGCATTGTCTTCCAAACTGGTTGCTTCACTTTGAGGGAAAATTATAATTTTTTGGAGGCATACGTCTGTCTGTTTGGAGAAGGTTTTTGAGTAGTCCCATGCATATTGGAAAGAACAATAAAAATGACAAAAGTTATGGCCTATGGATATAGAGTGAAAGTTGCAAACAGCTTCATTTGAATCTTCTTAGTCAAAAAATTACAATATATATATGAGATTGACTTTATTATTTCGGTATATAGAATATATGTTGATGTCTTAGCTTTTGAAAATTACACACAAATTGGTTAGGCCACTACCATTATGTAACAACAAATAATAAGAAATATAGACATCTTTATTTAATTCCAAGGATGACCAACACACTAACATGAAAGTTGTTTATGGGTTTCGATGAAACCAAAGTACATTAGAACAAGATTGACCATCATTACCCATATTCCTCATCTTAAGCAACAAATGAACCACAATCCCACACAAAAAGCCCAATGCTGCACTAGAGCCAACAAGTGAAACTGATGCGCAAACAAGCACCACAAATGCCTCTTCCTTAGTGTTCATATCTCTTGAACACAGAGCCAATTCAATCCCAGCAAACAACAAAAGAACTCCCAGTACCCCAACAGGAAATTGTGTCAAAACTTTCACCAGTGAACTCCCTAAAACCAATCCCAAAACCAACTTAGCCACACCAAGAAGTGCCACACAACCACCACTCCTACCACCAAACTTGTATTGCCCTGCTAGCCCACCTGCACCATGACAACATGGCATTGCACCAAACCAACACCCTATTAGGTTCATCAACCCCACCGTCATCGACACCGAGGTGGCTGTAATTTCCCTCTCAGGAAACAAATCTGTTGACAATTTACACACTGCAATCACAGAGTTTAGTACAGATAAAGGAAGTTGAGGTATAGTACCCTTAATAAACCCCTGCTTCCAAGCATGTTTTGATATACTCACAATTTCAATCTTTGATGGACCAAATTTAAACCCTTTCACAGCATTAGGCCCTCTTATAATAGCCAAAACAACACCTAACAAAAATATAAGAAAAGCTGAAGGAAGTGAAAAAATTAACTTTTTTATCCTTTCAAAAGAACTTGTTCCTCTATTTTCTTGATCCTCAATGTGATCTTCACCAGCCCCATTTACAATCACAATAAAAACAGCACAAATCAAAGCCAACAACAACCCATCTAACCCCACCCAATCCCTCTCCTTTCCAGATTTCGATTTCGCGAAATCTTGTACATTTTTAATGTATTTTACTGCTGTCATTGCAAATGACAACCCTTGTGCTAGCTGAATTCCCCTAACAACGGAAACCGGAATCAATCTATACACAATCTGCATCAATCCGGTGACACCCAATACGAACAATATCCCGGCGGTGCAAATTCCGGCAGCCATAACTTCCGGTATGCCGAATTCCGGGTTGCTTATAGCCACAGCTGCAATAGATTTCATTGGCTGAACAGGCATTGGTACACCATAGATAGCACCAGTGACAAAATTGTATACACCAGTGAAGATCAATGTTGTGCCAAGATTCAAGTGACTTGCTAGGGTTAAAGCAAGGATTATTGGGATATATGTGCCTAAATCACCCATTGCACCATTTAATTCAGCCCATTTTGATTTGAATATCAAATTGGATTTCAACTTCACCATGTAATTTGGCTTAGGGGCTTGAGAAGGAGGATTATTTTCTTGAATTGTGGACTCCATAATGATGAGGAATTTGTTGAGATGCAAAAAAATGTACATGAATGTGGGGGGTATATATAATAAATGTTAGTTGACTTGCAATAAAGAATCAAATAGGAATAATAGAATTTTGTCGCTTTCAAGTTGCATAAATTTAGATTTAACAGCTAGCTTGTATCGTGGTTAAGCACTTTCATCATCATTCGCTATGTTGAAGGTTTGAATCACAATTCACTTATATGAATAAGTGAAAAATTGGTCAATCAAATTTAAAAAGAAGGGCAATCTTAATAGTTCATTTAGTTGATTATCTGAACTTTCACTTTATTGATGAGGGTTCGATTTCCTATATTATAATAAAAAAAAGATAAATTTAATTTGACGTGTTAACTTGAATCAAGTGGTCGAACACCTCCACGTTCACCTTATAAATTGAGGGTGTGAGCAGGCAAGTGGGAATGCAACTAATCTTGGGGTGGGGTGAGGTGCAGTAAAAAAATGATATCATGCCTATTGGAACTCTTAGCAGACTTATTACAAACGGTACGCTTTTCTTTGGATTACAATAATTAAGTTTTTCAAAATTCAGAGATGTAGTACTTCCTCCTTTTTAAAAAAAAAATTGACTTGATTTGATTTGGCATGGAGTTTTAAAAAAATTTTAAAAAAATTAAATTTTGTGATTCCAAATTAAAATTAAGTCAAATATAATAAAACACCTTATGACATGTGAAAAACTGAAATTAAAGTGCTGCCAAAAATAATAGGCCCATTTTTTCAAACCATATAATTATTTTTTTTTAACAAAGAGAGTAATTCTCTTTTTCAAAACTATTCTTCTCTTTAATGAGTTTCTTTTTAATTATTTTTAGTTTTAAGAATGGTTTGGAAATAAGCAAAAAAGATAATATTGACAAGTAAGAAATTATCTTTTAATTAATGTTATCAATGAACTTTCTTAAGAGGTGTGTCACACTTCACCAAGTTGAATATCAAATTGGCTTTCAACTTCACCATGAAATTTGGCTTAGGAGCTTGAGAATGAGGATTATTTTCTTGAATTGTGGACTCCATATTGATGAATTTGTTGATATGCAAAAACTTGCACATGAATGTTACTATTATCATGTGTAATAAATGGAGAGGGTAGTAGTTGGCTTGCAATAAAGAATCAAATAGGGATAATTAAAATATTTTGACTCTTTTAAGTTACATAAATTTGGTTTTAGCACGCTTGAAGCAAATGGTCGAGTACCTTCACCTTCATCTTATAGGTTTTGAGAGGACAAATGAGAACACAAATAGTCTTCCTGATGGGGCGGAGGAGGGAAAAAAAAGATAAATTTAAATTTAAATTTTTGTGATATAATCTTTTTATTTTAAACTAAATAAATTGCTAGCAATCCTTTTATAGTTCAAAATAACTCAAAATTTAAAGATGTATTAATTATTTTTTTCCAAAAATTATCCTTCTCTTTAGTGTTCTTTTTTTTAAAAATTATTTTTAGTTTTAAGAATGGTTTGGAAAGAAGCAAAACGTAATATATTGACAAGTGATGAATTATCTTTTAATTAATGTCATTAATGAACTTCCGTAAGGGTTGCGGCACACTTCCAAAATTTGTTTATCTTGGAATGGAGGGAGTTTAAATCATCATAGTTAGTTTTATCTTATCTTAAGAAGATAACGAGATAATTTTTGATAGGCACTTGACTCAAATAAAGCATATTAAACTCAAGTAAAAAAGGAAAATGCAAAGATTAAAAATAAAGAAGAAGAACATTAACAAAATGACAAATAAGATGTAATAGAAACAAGAAATTAAAGAATAAGATAATAGAAAAAAATCAAATAACATTCAAGTACTTATTAGCCTTCTACTATAATTTCCCACCTCACATTTTCCTATCAGAGGTTACTGTCACGATAAGCTGTAAACGTGTCACATCATATTTTGTAAGTATTATAATCAAAATTTAATAATAATTAAGGGAACAAAATTGTCATTAGTCCTATTAAATAAGTGATATTACACTGGAAGTAAGCTAATTAATGTCAACTTAGAACATAAAATGTCCCATCAAAGTGATGAAGGGCCATTATAAGATCCCAGATAAGTTAGAAGAATTAATGAAAGGTTGTTATAGAATAAAAGATATTTGCCTCTGAATGTGGAGAAGGCATTATTCTTGTTTATAAGTATCAAAGCTAATTATTATTAGGAATTTTCTTTGAAAGCAAAGTTTTATGCAGCAATAAAGAACGGCTATTTTTGGCTGGAAATGTGATAAGATATGGTATAGATTCTTGAGTTAAAATTTTTTACTCAACAAATCATTTACATTACTAGATTATTTTTTTTAAATAATAATAAATAAGTCCAGTGAAAATGATAATATTTTTTTTTCCGTTGTAAGTGCATATAAAGTAGAGTCAATTCCTGAAATGGTTATTCAACATGTAAATTATTTCACTAGTGTAACTTTTGATATTTTTTGGGGGGGACAATATAATCACTAAACTATGCTCATATTTCCTACAAAATAAAAATTAACGAAAAAGTGGTTATTTTTTGAAGAAAAAAAAAAGCGCGGAGAAGCAAATATATATTAGTAATTAGTTAACATAGTGATAGTTTGAATTAATTACGACTCACGATAAATATCTAGCTGTAAGTAGATTGAAATGAATCCAATAGAATAATTTAAATTGAGTTAATCAGAGAATGAGTTTTAGGAAGATATATTAGAAATTAGTATGAGAAAAATAGGCTAAAATAGTCAAAATAAATGAACACGTTACAGTTTGAGTTTTGTATAATTCGCACGATTTATACAAATATTGTGCCTAAGCATACAAAAGTTGTATACGAATCAAATTGTATAACGAAATATAGAAACACTACAAATTGAATAGCTAATTATACAAATAATGTGCGCAAATTGTATATAAAAATATACAAATGTTATATAAAAACTACAAATTATATAGCAAAGTGTACAATCGTATACAAACTCTGCGCGAATTATATAAACGTTGCTATAACTATAATAACGAAATATAATTACACAAATTAATGCTATGAATCATAATTAAGATGTTTTTAAGTGACTATATGCGTAAATTCCTTTTTTATTTAACCGAAGTTTACATGTCATATTTTTTGAATTCATTTTAGACACAATACCTCTTATCCGATATTCCTATTATATAAAACTATTTGACCCATTTTAAACTTTTTAGCAGACGGGAGTTAGAAATTATTCTCAGAAATTGATTTTTCGTTTATAGTGCTACGAAGTTTTATGCTTTTTTTAAAAAAAAAAATTTAAAATAAAATTTGAAGTACATTCTTCCTTTTTCATATTTTAAATAAGAACAATCAAATCTTATAATCTCATTTTTTTTTTAAATTGTCATGATAAGATTTTACGTGATTCTTAAGAAAAAAATTGACTAAGAGTATTGTTGACAAATATATTTCTTATTAGCAATTCTTTAATCCTTATCTATGTATATGCCTCTTAATTTTAGAATAATTACTAACGATGAAAATATAATCGATTCTGTTTTGATTATTTAAATTAACAATTATTTTTTAATAAATATTTTAATATACGTGACAATTAAAAAGAAATAGAGAAAGTATTACCCAAATGATTTCCAGTTATTTAAGTTAGTACCATTTATTGAATTTGATTTTGATGAAATGGTGAAATTTTTAATTTTTATATATTAAATTTATTTAATTTCAATAAATAATGAAATTTCGTAGTTTTTATATCTTTAAATCAAATATAAGATTAAATTTAATAAATGGTAAAATATTTATATCTTCAAAATATAGATATATTGGTGTGGAAAAATTATAAAATTTATTGGTTATTAATAACTTTATTTTTTATGTTATTGAAAAATAGTATTTTGCATTTAAAGTAAAAAACATTCTATTTAAATTTAACAAAAAAATTAGAGGATGATCAAAATTGCACCACTGTAGTAAACATTGTATACTATTAGTGCTCAAAGCAAAAAAATATGGATGATTTTGAGTCCAAGTCCAAAAATAATGGACTACTTTAACCTTTCTTGTAAACATTGTGTATTATTAATGCTTCAAGTAAAAAAATATGGATGATTTTGAGTACAAATCCAAAGATAATGGACTATTTTGATCCTTTCCTCAATATTTTTGATCTTACAAATTTAAGCACTCTTCTTATTTTTCAAGAATATTCTGAAATTTCAATCTCGATTTCGCCAGAATCTATTTTTTAAAACATATTTAAAAATCTACCATCAAATGCTAGCTTACTTGCTTAGTCTTATTTTTTTCTTCAAAGAGTCACGATGTTACCGTCACCTTTGAAGGTTTACATTTGATGAACAAGGACTAGGCTTGCCTCACATTCATTAGAATTTGAGCAAAGTACTAAAATTAGTATCTTTACCGATCTTCATAAATTTCGTCATTACATAATATCATATGTCAATCAACAATATAAAGCATAAGTCAATACAAGGACGACAAAAGGAAATGGTTTCTACAATTTATTGGATAAAAGAATTAAGAGTATCGCATTGAAATGCAAATATTCTTATAATATGATCCATAGTTTGAGGAAGTACCCTATGTTATTAACATCTTTTCAAACTATAGAACAAAAATTTTAGAGCGGGATGTAAATCAAACTTAAAAAATAATTAAAATGTGTCCTATCTTTCACAACAAATACATATATAAGTAACTCATAGAATCGCGCGATGAGTTAAATACTCAAATGAACGATTTCTAAGAAAATAAAACACATATTATATTAAAACGCCATAAAGCTCATTCAAAATCAAACTACAATGCTTGGTACCAATATCATATCTAGCCAAGTTTTTGTTCCACAAGCTATGAACATTTTAATTAAATGATTGCATCAAGATTCACCGTCTATTAAAGTAA